>VWPW01011294.1:1252274-1359356 GCA_013389825.1 Crypturellus undulatus | reverse complement strand
GCCGCCCCTGCGCCGGCCGCCCCTGCGCCAGCCGCGCCCGTTGCCAGGCGACGGCGCGCGCTGGGCCGGCGTTGCGCACCTAGAAATAGGCAGAGGCGGGAGGGAGCCCCGTTCCTGCTGTGTGTTTGTTTATGTAGGTAGGTATGTATGTATGTATGTATTTGACCTCCGCGGACCCCGAAGCGCCTTTCTATCTATCTATCTATTTATTTATTTATCTGTTTATTTAGGAAACGCCGCAGTGGCGATCACAGGAGAGAGGGCTGTACCCCCAGCACAAGGTACTGAAGACTGCGCCGACGCTTAGGGTGTTTTTCGTCTGCTGAAGGTTACGCTGGGAGCCCAAAACAAACATTATTTTATTTACATGTAAATTCATTCAGTTTGCACCTGTTCATCTCCCGAGGGAATGCGAAACCCCGACACATCTGTTCAGAATTTTAGAAGTAGTAAGGAAGCGGTGTGCGTGTTCATGTGCTCTTTCTCGTAACAACGTGGGCAGTGTTGAGGACCGGATTATGCCAAGGTCAGAAATATCAGAGATGCCCATTTTTTTGAACTCCAGAAGGTGGCAGCAAAGCATTAAAAAAAAAAAAATTTCAAAAGTCCACTTCATGTTGCCACCTTTTATCCTGTGGTTTTATTTTAATTGCTCTTTTTTATTTTATTTTTTTTCAGAATGATATTTTATTTGTTTAGACCAATTTTCCAACCTTGCATGATCTAAATAGAAGGAAGACAGATTGCTTTCAAATATTATTTGACTCGGGGAACGGGCTCTAAAGTCAAATGCACAGTTAAAGTGTAGCTATTTAATGTTAGCAGTGGGTGAAAAGAGCTCAGTACTGAGGGACTCTTCATGTTCACGTACAAACGTGTGAAGACGTTTGTACAACACGTGAGCATCCTACAGCCTTATCCCAAGGAAAAAATTCCATGGAGACCCACTGAGGGGAATTGGATTACTGCCTAAATAAGGACTTATGGCTTTGAGTGTAGATATATAGGTTTTTTTAAGGGTCTTGTTTAAGAGAAATTTCTGAAGGCTTATTGAGAGAGAGAAAAAAAAAAGATTTTATGGCCTGAAAAGGAGCATTAACATCTGCTTCTTAATCAATATACGTGAACTTGCCACATGTGAGAACTGGGTAGTAGCTTGAGTCTCCAGGTACCTGGTCCTGTACCAAAGAAATGCCTGTTTGAAGGTAAAGCTGATCTCTCTCTCCCACAGAGACAGGGAACATTGAGAAAAATACTCTTAATAATCCCAGCAAACATATTAATGTGGCTAAAATAAACTGAGAAAGTAATGATTAATTCTTTTTGCCCAAACATTTGTTAGTTTTTGCCGTGCCCAGATGATTAAAAAAAATAACTTTGTAAGATAAAAAGGTTACAGTGACAAACATCACAATGCAACATAATTCAAATCTGCAAAAAAGAACATTGCTGATAGGATGTGTTTTTTAGATTGCTGGCTCATATGCATGTAAATGACTTTCAGAAGTAGTTTATTTTATTTATGTCGATAGAGATTTTAAGACTAGGTTCATAATTTCCTCTGATCAAATGACACTCAGATTGTGACTTCTAACATCCTTATACCATAAATCAAAAAATATAAACCTCCTTACTGGAGAAAAATGAGGTTCTCCTTATTTTGATAGTCTTTCTCAAAGTTGAAAGTCATATGGGAAATGAGATGTCAAAATTCTCAAGTCAATGTACATTACTCTAGAAACTGATTTTTTGGGGGAGTCTGTCTGCATTAGCCCACAAATTACTCTTCCTGTCCTTGACATTTTGACATTAGTGGTAATTAGATCTCTGATTAAGAGCACATCTGCCTGTTAGAGTTTGCATACATACTGGTTTAACAGAAGGAGTACTCTGTGGCTCCAGCAACTTTTTCAATTCTAAATAAAAAAATACATCCTCTATCCATCACAAACATTTTAAAAAAAAAGTGTTTCTCTTTTTTTCCCTATATATTTCCCTATATGAAATAATTTCTCTATTACAATGTGCCATATTTTGGAAAGCTATGTCCATCTTGCCAAAATATCACCATATATCTTTTTTTATTTTTTTCCCGTGATTGTCTGAAATGAAAACCAGAAATGTGGTCAGCCTTATGCTCCTAGGGTAGACCTGCAAGGGAAATCACGTGCCTTCCCTGCACGTTGTCCAGGATGGAGCTGTCTCAGCTACGTTTGACCTTCTCATCTGAGATGCTGAGATGGAACAACTGTGGTGGGAGAACATATTCAGCCCAGACTTGGGTCCTTCCTTCTAAAAACAGCTTTCTGCCCTTCTCAGGCAGAAGGAGAGACAGGGCTGGGTACATTTCTGGAGTGTCTGTTTTTTTTTAAACAAATACAAATACTGAAGCTAGTGTCCAGGTCGACCAGCTATGCAGATAAAAGTCAGGAAATGCCCAAACTGAGAATGCTGATGGACGTCTTCCTCTGTTTCCTTTTACATTACTTCTTTTTACATTTCTCTTAAGAGAAATTACCAGCATTCAGTATTTAGCACAGCAGCTGTGTCTTGACTACATGGAAAGGAAAGGTTGTATTCTAATAGATTACAAAAGATTATTTATTTCAACCCTGTTTGGCACCACAAGAAAGAAGAGTTGTCAGATTGAAACATCAGTTGAAAATTCAGCTTGACTTTTTCTTCCTCATTCATTCCTGTAGAAAGTTTCATTCTTTCTCCAATCTTTCTTCTTTTACAGGTGCTGTATTCAGGGGTTTCCTACCAGGAGTCTAGGACAGAGCATCTCAGTTTGTGATACTGCATTCCTAATGCAGTATGAACATGGTAATGTCCATGAAATGTGGTGTCATGGAAGTCAGGTAGAGGAGCACCAAATTCATCCTCTTACTTCAGTTCTGATTTGCAAATAGTTAAGGAAGATCCTGGCAGGATAAGGAGACATATAAGCTTCACTTAACAGATGGCTGCTGCAAGGTGTACCTTTAAGTTCACAGCACCGCGGAAGCTGAGTTTGATGAATTTAGTTTATACAAGAGTAAACACAGTTGTGGAAGGAACAGGCTGCACAACTGGGGCAAAGGAAGGGACCGACTAAGACAAATAAGTTCCTGACAAGTAAATTTATATAGCAGTTTATCAAGCACGTGCATTCTCGACTGATTAATTTATTCCCGACTATTAGACCTAGAAGCAGTAGATGGAGATAGATATCAGAAACAAAAAAATAAAAATCGCTGCTGTGTTTTTCATAGTCACTTTAAGCTTCGTTTTTTAGGCTGCCTTTTTTTTATTGTTGTTGTTAAAGTACTTGACGTGATTTTAAGGAAGAGCAGTGGAACACACAAATATGAGACACAGCTGTCTTAATGTTGTGCTTGGTTACAGTAATAGACTATGAACTTTTCAAACAGACAAAGCTTGTATATGTTAGTGACAGAAGATTAGACTTCCTGTGAGGGGAGGCAAAAGACATAAACCTTTTCACATCAAGTGGAGTCATTTTGTGTGCACATGACTCAAGCTACTGGTATCTTTTGTGTATAGGTAAATTCTTCTTTTAAAGCCTTGCAGATGTGTGCTCCAGTTGAGTAAACACCTTTGATAGAAACCTCACAGGTTTGTAATTTCATTAAACATCTCTCACTCTTGAAACATCTCTGTGGCTAATACATTATTGCTGTCAGGAAAACCCAACAGCTGCTAAGTGCTGAGCAGTGGCTCAGGTCTCGAGTGTTAGGGCACATCTCACCGCGGCGGAGGCCCCTGTGTCAGGGTCCCACCTGCAGCAGCTCGTTGCACCTGCAGCCTCACCGGAGAGGCGTGCACGAGGCCGCGGCACTGTCACACCTGCACAGTGTCCCAGCACCTTCCAGCCCCAAGGCAGGATGCATCTGCCATCGTTACAATTAGTAGGAGAAAAACGATGCACTAAAAGGCCAAATTGAATTGCTTTGTGGTCAAAAAGATTGACCAGTTCTCACTGACAATAATGATGTCTACTCCTGCTCTTTTTGTCTGTATTCCTCCCTTGTTTCCTTTTAATTTTTGGTGCTATTAGGGTTACAGTAGGTCAGGAAGATTTAAAGGAGAGTAGAGCTGCTAGGTCCATTTTGCTACCATTCCCGTAAGGAATACAGAAATTTACAGTGCAAGTAGCCTCACCAAGTGAGGTTGTATAATTTTTTTAAGTGTAGCAAATGAAGGTCCATTAGGACTACACTGACCATATTTGACTGTTTTAAAATCTTTTAAAATTTGTAGCTGATCGGAATGTCCCTGAAGTCTTCTGAATATACTGCTCTCGTATCATTACACTTTGTGAACCTCATTGCTACTATATGTGAAGGCCTCAAGTCTTGGAGGGAGTTACATCTCGCTGCTACCCTGCTGAAGGGGGGAAGAAATATTATTCCCATTTTATACATGTAGAGATAAGATGCAGAAGATAAGTTAGTGATGAGGAGGCATGCAGAAGTTTTTTGGTAGTGTAATATTCTACTCTGGTTTTCGCTGGTATTGTTAATCAGTGAAGACAACACAGGCATCACAGGGCATTGGCTGTCCCCACCAGAGGATACCCATGAGGCCACTCCTGGAGAACCACGCAGATGAGCAGCTCCAGCCGGGCACTCCGTATCTCCTGTTTGGAACACGAGTGGTTAGGGCACCGATAACCTTGCAGCTGGCCCCGTGGGTGCAGACGGGCGCGCTGTGCCGCGCTGTTCCCGCGGAGGCGCTTCCCCGCACGCCCCCTGCTCCGCGGCCAGCCCCCGCACGGACGCTGCTCGTGTCCGTCCGCGCGCGGAGCTCCACGGCGGCGCTACGGGACACTCCGCACACTGTGCAGTTTCTATGGCGACCGCACTACCGTATGGTGTTCTGCTCGTGGATTAAGGGTTACGCTGGCTTCCCCTGTTATTAATAGTTGCGTACTTCTGTGTCATTTCTGCGAGGGTTATGGAAAGAACATTTCATTCAGACTCCCTAAATGAAGGACTCGATTATCCCCAGCACTTGGAATCAAGTAATCCAAGTTAGTAATCTGGCGCATTAAATCAAACTCCATTTTGCAAAAGAAGCTTAACAGTTCTCCATGTTTCCTTCCTTCCGTCTTGTGACATAGTTTATAGCCCCTGTAACTCATTTGAAATTTTGCAGCTGCTGAGATTAGTCAGCTTTAGTTTAACAACAAGTATAATCAGTCCTGGCCTTTATTTTATGTGATTTTCCTTCCATTTACTATTTCTTTTTTCAATTTGATTAATTGCCAGTTTGGGGAGTTACTAGAATTTGTCCTAAACTGGTGCTCTATGCCAGGCCTTTTCAGCCCGCGCAAAAGTTGAGAAGAGCTGTGCCACAAACACCTGGGGAGGGTGTGCAGTGGGGCTGGCTGCCACATTTCTTCCCAAGAGGGGCTTTTGCTGAGCGAAGGAGAGAAAAACGGAGACAGCAGCAGCATCTCAGTGCAAGAGGGGGCTGAGCCACACGCAGTCGTCAGGAAATAGTGCTGAGGGTGCAGAAGAGGAGAGTGGAGCTCTCTGTGTTGAATGCTGTCGATGGCCTGCTCTCCAGGAAGGGCACGGGGCCTCCCCTGCGTGCACTTTCATGCATGCATACACCCAGATTCGCTGATGCAGACTGCATTTGCAGCTATATAGGTCAGCCCAGACTGTTCAGTGAAGTGGGAAGGAGAGCTGTTCAGCTTCAGCACTCTAATATCATGCAAACGCAGCCGTGCCGTTTCCATTTCTCAAGCAAATTCAGTCAGCAGTAACTCCCTGCTGGTATCTCTTACCAGCAATAGTTTATGTCGTGAAGATATTTTCTAAATGGCTGCTGTACGTGTGGGTATTTCTAGGCGCCAACAGACTGAGGCATTGCAAGCAAAGATTAGTACTGTGGAATGATCATTTCAAACTGAAAGCGACATTTGGAAAATTATTCCTAAGATGAGCTGTAATCACCATTTTAAATCTCTCTCTTAGTTCAGATGATTGTACCTGTAAAGTTGCAGTGGCTGATGCTGTGGCTATACAATGCTGAGGTTGAAACCTACTGTTTAAAACAAGTGGTTTAAAAACTACTTGAAACCTGGCAGTGAGCCCACATATATTTAGACAGATTAATTTATACTACAATATCTACCTAAACATTTACTACCTCGCTACCTACTTAATCATTGGGCTCTCTATGCTGTTCCTGGAATATTTCAGGAGTGCTACCAGCATGATGTTTTTCCATGTGTTGCACGTGCATCATCCATATTATAGCAACTACACCTCACAGCAATGGCATTTTCTGGAGCTTTATAGTACTATAAAGTTGGCAAGCTGTAGATGCAAAATTAACAAGCAGCATCAACAAAACAGAACGTATTTACCCAGCTGCTGGGAATCTTCTCCTCATCATAGAGCTGTGAACTGGGAAAGCCATTTCATGACAAAGTACAGCTGGGAACTGCAGTTTGGCTTGTATCAAAACATTCTTTTTTCTTTTTTTTTTTTTTCTATAAAGGAAGAATAATGGAAAGCAGATTAAGATGAAATAGTAATAACATGCTGATCTTTTTATGCAATGTTTCAAAGTTGAAATGTTTCCTAAAAAGTCTTTGTGCTAATGATGTGGGAGACCCACTTGCACTGCACTAAATTGCTAAATGAACTGTGTTGTGTTCTCCTTAGGCAAGATTATTATCTTGCTTTTGTATCAAGTTCTTTGCTCCTGTTTTTCAAACATACAGTTGTTTACTGTTTAATTCCAAAACATCTGGACAAATACTGTGAAACACAGGTACTGCTGACACAAAGAAACCTACCACCCCGATGGATGCAGCCCTGATGCGTGCAGATGGTTTACTGTGCAAGAGTATTTACTACAGATTTAATGAGATTTTTCTCTAATGCTATCTGCTTACTTCTGCTGTCTCATTTTCTCTCCAAGATATTCTTGGAAGTCTGTAGGGATCTGCTAAAGACAATCTTTTGCCTTCCAATTCCTTTTTTCTAATTTGTATGGCCAGCCCCTGGAAGGAGGCCTTTATAAAGGTTTTTTTTTAAATTTTATATATATCAATCAGCATCCAGCTCATAAAAAATGGGAAAATATCTAGCAGTAGTATGTCCATTATACATATTTAAATTGAATTCTATGCAATAAAAGGCAATATATTTCATTTGCATTAATCCAGGCATTTGAGACTTTTGAAGTGCTGTGGTGGCCTCATTCTGCACCACAGGTTTAAGCTGCAGGACTGCGATGACCTGGAAAGGAGCAGAGCTCAGGCACTGCTAAAGGGCTTCCTGTTTTCATCTCAGTGAGGACACAACCTGCAGGTAGTGGGTTCGTCTCTTTCATCGGTGGTTTAGTGGTGCGCAGTGTGTAGCTTTAGGCAGGGCTGGCTTTAGCACAACAACGTTTGACCAGCTTGAGCACAGAGAGGCGCTCCGGCATCACACGGTGCAGTTGCACCATTCAGCGCCTCCTCTGTCGTAGCTTTAATCTCACCTAACACTGGTAAAATGCCCAATGAGATCAGAACTGCAGGACTCTGTGCGTTGTACAGATCCTGTCACTACCTCTGCATAGGTGTTTAGCACCTCTGCTGTAGTCTGGGATTAGGAGCTCGAGTGGCCAGAGAAAGCCGTGCTGTATCGCAGTCACACTGCGTGTTGTCAGGTAGCAAAAATCCAAACTCCATAAAGGTACTTAGGTATCAGTGGATTTAAAATATTATTACTATTATTTTTATCTTGGGTTAAACACTAAGGGCTAAGTGCATTAGTTTCAAAAAAGCTGGAGTAATCCCGGAATGCCTGGTAAGGACACTCAGCGCTCAAGGCCCCATGCCACCCTCGCTGCTCTTGAGAGAGAGGGTACAGGCAGGCAGAAACAAAGCAACAGCAGAAGAAAATAGCCCTAGAAATAGAATTTCATGTGTTCAGACTGTGACATAGCCATTAATTTATGACTTTTACAAACAGCTGAGTGAATTAACAGTAAGGAAGTATTGCCCCTCTTTTAAAATGAGGGAGATTGGCATTACAGTAGAGTCCTGCAAAAAGCAATGAAATACATACTGGATAGTACAGTACTTAAGACAGTCTCCACAAAGATTTGGATGCTGGGAGATGTTGAGGTGGTTTTCCATTTTTTTTTCCTGAAAATGCTTACAATGCTGACAAAAAGTAAATTTTAGTTTTATGCCTAATTTTCAGAGTTGATGAACCACGTGAACCTGTGGCCAGTACATTTGCTTAAACTAATCCTTCCATTTGAATGTCCAAATAATCTGCTAATCAGTCTGGCTCAGGCATATGGAGGTGGTCACACCATTTCTGTGCTCCAGGTTCTTGGGTGTTCATGATGTCTAAGACATTTTACACAATATCCCTATACTGAAATTTTATTGTTGTCTTTTGGGAAACTTTTTGTTTAGAAGTCTTCTATTTTCATTTTCTTTCTCTTCAAACATGCACACCCCTCACTCATGTCTGTATTTCTAGATATTATTTTTATGTATGATCCTTATCTGTACACATTGATCCTTATCTGTACACATTGCTGAATATACATTATAATTAATACATGATAGAATACAAAAAGGTATGTCAGCCTCAGTAGTGGAGCTCATATATCCAGTGCAGAAGTCATATCACATAACACAGGTTTTACACAGACGTTGAATGGGATTTTGCAGTTTCCATAGTGAACTCACAGTCTCCTTGAAATATTAGGAGTTTTATCACTTACATCTACTTGTGGAGATATAGCCTGTGGCTATGAATTTTTGTGAAGTGTACATTTCTTTTTGGATTATGCCTTCTTATCCCAAGATAAGCAACAACACTTACACTTGTTACATTTGCTAACAAACCCAAACTTGTTTTTCCACAGATGTGAGAACTTAGCAGCGCAAGATGTGATTTATTTGCTTGCTCAGTGCAGTGTGCTATAAATAGCTTTGGCTTCTTTTCACATGGAACAAATAACATAAATTGTTCTGAGGGGAATCATGCAAGTGTGTCCTACTCAGATGTAGTACTTAAATCTTTTAATTTCCTTTTTCTCCTCTACTCTTTATTACATTTTAACTGTTACTTACTTAAAATGATTTGCAATGGTGGGATATTTTCTTTGAAAGGTAGAAATTTGTTCTTAGAAAGCAGAGTCCAGATATCCAGATTTGCTTTCTCCTTTCTTTTAATGGGGTGAGAAGAGAAACAATGATGTGCTAATAAAGATTCTTGTGATGCCTGCAGTCTCTGAAGTTATACTGAGGCCAGATGCAATGGATAGCCTGTTACAGAGGGCTGGTGGGCGGCACACACTTTGAAGGGTCACATTTTTGGTAGACATAAATGCTGTCATTTGCTGAGGAGAATGAAGTTTAAATTCTGTGGATTCTACTGTCCTTGGTTTTATAGCAGATGCCAGTGCAAACGTGCTGTCTGGATTTGGGATGAAGTCTTTGAATAAAGTATAATACCATCCTTTTCTAGGTTAAAGATGCTAATCCAGATTAAGAAAGGAATCAAATTGTCAGATCGTGATCCTGCAATTAAAGGGATCGTTTAGTGTTATACAATCACCATAAGAACATACCCAGGTTCCAAGCAACATTCCTTTTTCATTCACAGGGACCAACAGAGTGTTTCCAAAGTTATACCCAGAAATCAGTTATCTCAGACAGGAACAGAAATGCCTAAACACTGAGCAGTGTTCTGACATTTTTCTGTCAGATTAGCAGAGATTTAGCGGAGGCTTTCTTAAAAAAAAATATCTGAAGTGGTGAGCACTGAGAGCAAAACCAAGGGACATCTTTTCATCATTTTTCTAAATACCTTGTAATAAAGTAAGATACTGACAGGTACATCCTCTGTTCACTATCGCATTACTGTGAGTTGGCTGTGGTACCCACAGAAACCCTGTTTATGCAGGTCATAATTGCTTCCATGGTTTTTGTTTTAAATAGGGCCTGCGGATCAGCATTGCATTCCTTCTGGAAGACGAGGTGCAGCTGACGCACAGGAACTTCACCCACAACAAATAACTGACAAAAGAATACGCTCTTCTTCCTGATCCATGAAGTCCAGAAATGTGTCATCCTGCTGACTTTAGGCAGGTTTCAACATCTGTTCTGCAACACAAGGTTTCAGGCTGTATTACTGAGGTCCTGTGACCCTAAGACCAGAGAATTTGCCTTTACAAACAACTCTTTCCACTGTTGCTTTTTTCTTTCATGCAGGATTTTAGGTCTCTTAGCCAGCTATTTCCCAAGATTTTTTTTTCCTATGAAGATTTCTTTTTTCTTCTGGGAACTGAACTTCAGAGGGAGGTTAAGGAGGTCATGTCTTCATAAAATTAATCAGAGGCATTTGACTAGATGCTGTTGCCTTTCCAATTTCATGACAAATCTGTAACTTGTATTTTGTTAAAAAAAAAAAAAGAAAAAAAAAGAAAAACCCATCAAATCATTCAACACTCTTTAGAGCTATTTCATTAAGGAAGGTAACAACCCTTCCCCCTCAAATCACATCGCTGCATGAGGAAACCACCATGCAGCATATTTTTAAGTCTCTCTGTACAGAATGTCCTTTTCAAGAAATACATGTTGGGTTTGCAAGGCATAGATATGTCAGCCTTTAAATACATAGGGACAGGCAAAACAATGCTCTTTCTGGATCTAGAGTATGACACATTGAACTACTTGTTTTATGACTATAACTAAGGAGGTTTTGTTTAATTCTAGTGTATTTATTTTATACTGGCAGAACTGAATAGTAGCTCTTGGACTGTTTTCCAGTGTTGACTCTTGTGTGTGTTAAGGGATACTGGACTTCAGTGTGATGCACGTACTCCTGTACGGTCTGGCACGTTATGAGCTGCACTCTGTTCACCACTGTCCATGTCCCTTAATGCAGGTGAGGTACTAAAGGACATCAGGTTGTGGGGATGGCTGTCAGGTTACGGCAGAGGTTTGTCTGCTTCAGCAGCCCATCTTAGTGGGCACGAATGCAGTATTTTTTTCCTTATAATATTTCCTCATCCAATTGCAAGCTTGTAACTCAGAAAGTCAGAAAATTCTATTTTCACCCATTGGAAGCCTCTTCCATTATTAGCCTGTATTTTTTGCATGCTGAAAGCAGCTATCCTATGTGCTTTGAACACAAGAGGTTTGGAGGTGGAAGACCAAGCTTTTTCTCTCACTGGTGAAACAACCTCTGAAACCTCCTATGAACAAGCATTGGCAATCTGGCCCCACATTCTCTTCGGAGAGCTATAAGCCATGACATACCAGCCCAGGCACAGGATTGCTACTGAGCAATTTGGAAATAAGCAGTATTAGTCAGTAACGTGTTGCTCTGCCATCCTCAGAGCAGCCTGGGGACACTACTCATCTTCCAGCTGCTCCAGGAAAACAGAGCTGCTGGAGGGCACTGGTCCTGGGCCGTGTCACCCTGCGTGAGAGGGGCTGTGGGGTCGCTCGCAGATTCCGCCACCCCTAGCATGCCCCTGCGCTGGGATCTGTAGCAGCTCTGCTGCAGCTCTGCTTCCCCCAGCGCGCAGCAAACAGTGGAACAAGTGGCTGGAGAGGGAGCAATCCCAAAGTGGCCAAGTGTGTTAATTAGAATGATTAATTACAGGGTTACTGGTTAATTAATTTGGAATGGCTGGCTCAGCAGAATTCAATCTGCAGGTTTACTTTTATGGCAGAGATTCTGAGTTAAAATAGTCTCAGTTGTAATACACAAAACATTAATGCTTTACACTAATAAAACACACATAAACAGAGAACATCAGTGCAAATATAAAATATCTCGTGTCTCTATTACCTTAGCAGAAATGATATATTAGAAAGTTTTTTCTTCAAGCTGTTTCACTACCAATCATTCTGGGTTATTCACGCTCATGCTGGGATCATTTCTTTTTTATTTGATGTGATTTACTGCATTTCACTAATCTCTAGAGGTCCTTTTTACTGCAAGTTATACCTCAAATACAGCTCTAATTAGCAAGAGTGTCAGGTTGCTGCTACTGTTAGGGTCCTGCATTTGCACAGTGAAGACCTCTGCTTGCTTTTATTTTCATCCGCTCCCACACTTTAGTTTTATTTTGCTGCTAAAATACTTCTAAGTCCTTAGGACTCCTAAAGAACATTTAACCTGATCAAGCTCAGTGTAAGACATTCCCGCCCCGGACTCCTGCCAGGCTTCTGTCCCTTTTTTTGTATTAGGCACTGCTCTCATTGCGCTGCTTGGTCTTGTCCAGACAGAAATGCTGCCGAACACATTCAGGAGTTGAATGTTGGGGTTTTGTAACTGTTGAAGTTGAGACAGAGATTAAACATCATCTCTCCTCTATGAAAAGGGCAAATGATAGTCTTGATAAAGGTGATAGGATGCAAAACTCAAAATCAATCGAAGAAGCATATTATATGCTTCAAATGGAATTTGGAAAAGTGTTCATTTATTGGTATGATCTTATGAACCAGAGGGCACTCATGATTTTGGTCACTGGGTGAATTTCCATTTTGGCCTGATCAGACATCATTAACCTGATCTGACTTTGAAGTTGACTCCATTTAGACAGAGGGTTGGACAAACCGACCTCCAGAGCTGCCCCCAACCTGAACTGCTGTGTGATTCCACCTCTCCTGGCCTTGCACCACTGCACTGGCATTTGTTGACTCCAGGCACTGAATGATGCAGAGTAATGTGAGATTGAAAGCAGAATCAGAAACGATTCATATTACTATAAGAAAATGTGGGTCCTTTCTCTTCACTAATTCATTTATTTCACTAAAAATTAAGGCCATTTCAGTTATCTACTGACTTTGGAGATGACGCCATTGATGTCAGCAGTTAATCTGTGGAAGAAATAATACATGATTATATTGTTATATTGGGGTCTGGTCCAGCTTTCTGAAACTGCAGGTCTTTTCTTCTATTTGAATATATGCAAACTAGTTCTGATTTCTGTAAGTGTGTTCATTATTCACAAGTACTTGTTGACTGCTTTTTGCAGACAAATTCAGACCATAGATTGTTAGCAAACTATTCATATTAGCTGCCCAGTACTTATAATATCACACATGTAAGAGGGGACAGATTCTGCTCCCCAGAAGAAGGCATTTATATTTACTACCATACTGTAGCTAATGGTGGGTATTAAGTTTAGCTCCTATCTACATACTCTATGTGAGAGTGTTGTAAATATCCACAAACTGATAAACAAACAATAGAGTCTTCCCAAATAACAGTCAATAGATCTTTTTGCTGTATTTACAGAATATGTCTTCATCTTTTTTTGTTTAATTTAATCACCTCTTAAAGCATTCCCAGTGTCACTGCACAGAAAATAACATCAACATTTCTTTTTCATTTAGACTGAGCCTCATGAGCATTCAACATCTGGAACTCTTTAGAGTAAAACTGTTTAATATTATTGTCCTCCAAAAAGACACACAATTTACATCACGGCTGCAATGCCTTTCCCTAGTTTAATCTTCTCATTGGTTTATGGACCACATAGAATAAGTAATGCACAAACCTAAGTATGCCGACTTCTTTAGACAACAACAGTTTATGGGAAACTCAAAATTATTAAGAACAATGTATTCACAAGACAGAACATTAAAAAAGCCAGTCTGTTGAATGCTGTTAAATAATTGTGAACAGAAATGTTTAAGCACAGTTAAGTGCCAGTTTCTAAACTCTGTTTATATCAACAGTATCTGTGCTACTCTTTCTGGCAGGTTTTTTTTGACTGGTAGTGCCTGGTCACGGATTTTGCTGCTTGCTGCAGATTACACTGTGAGGGTGATGAGGGTCAAAGCTTAAAATCTCTCTCGGCTGCTTTTCCTGTCTGGCAAAGACTCTTCTTGAAACACAGAAGATGATTGTGAATATTAATGTTGCCTCTGTACTTGAGCCAGGGGTCCCCATATTTGATCCATTTTCCATATTTGTTGTGAAGGCTTCCATTTCAAGGCAAGGAAGGCTTGAAATGGCCTTGTTCTTAAAGCTTCTGAACTTCCAAGAAGAGAAGTTACACGCAAGTGAGGCCTGGCCTTTCTCCCCTGAAGTTTAGGGGAAATGAAATTCTCAAAGTGCAGGTGAGAGTGGTGAGGTTATTTTCAAGGAAGGTGACAGGGCTGCAGACTATAGAGTGGCTTTTTTCTTCTGGCAAGCATAAAGCATGATTGCAGCAAAGGCAAGTGCCTGGCAACGAGAGCATGGAAGTTTGCTCTCACACGACATATCCAGCTGCTGTGAATGCAACCCCTTAAAAGCACATTTCTGCTACTCAGTAGGCAAACAACATGCTATGCCATTCATTAATAAATTAATTTATTTATGTTTGAAAGCTTAGCTGCTGATGGCCATGCTAGCTCATATTCTTGAGAGCAGGTTTAAGACTTAAGAAGGTGTGTGTGGATTACAGTCCATGAAATCATATAGCCGTTTCTGCGGGACTTATCATCACCTGATGGGTGCACAAAGCATTTAGTTGCTGCATTAATACACAGAAGGTGGGCTTGACTTGAAATAGCTCCACTATATACTGAATGCCATTCAGTTATCTGATTTGGAATGAGTCCCAGTCTGTGGCATTTAGTCATAGGCATCCGTGTACAGGTATTTGGAGTTTTTATTTTTAATATGTTCTGCTGAAAGGATATTACAGACTTATTAGCAGAAACAAAAAAAAAAGAAGGAAATCTATTTATTTCTAACTAAAAATTTTGAGAGCACAGGTGTGTAATGGCTGGTTTCACCGCAAAACTATCAGTTTTACTGCATTTATATCTGCTTAAGTGAACATGCACCAGCTGGAAAAAATTAAATCAGCATGAATCATACATCCAAAAGGTCACCGATCTAAAAATATACATCCCAAGAAAAAGATAAAGATGATGTATGCAAACCAAAATTGCCATGTAAAAATTAAAATTCTTCTAAACATCCTAAATTAAGGACATTAATTAATTTGAAAGTAATCTGGAAAGAGGTGAATGGCCACCCTGTGATGTTACTGTCATTAGAGGGAACACAGCTAAGGAGATAAAAGAAGATCATGCAGAGCCCAGAAGAAGATTAAGCCCCTTTATCTCACTGTAGGAAGAGGGGGGCATATGCACAGGTTGAGTTTCGTGTACGGAGAAGAGGGAAGAGCTCCACAAATGGAGTCAAGTGTTTGCTCCTACCACATAAAGGTATCAATGCTGAACAGAAGAGATGCAGGTGGGCACTGAGGGTCCCAAAGCCACCCAGTTGTCGGGCAGAGATACAAAGCTAACAAGTTAAGGGGAGTCCCTCCTCCTAACAAAATTTTGAATATAAGTTTTGAAAGGGAACAAAGACGTGAAGCTCTGTTGGATGTTGTGCTTTCCTGTGGCTGTGGCCTAACGCTTAGCAAGAAGGACAAAACCCAAAGCCTACATATGTATGTGGCAGGAAAGGAAACAGAAGGCCAGTGATTTTGAAGTCCCAGCCTTAATAGTAAAGCCTTGAGCTGTTTGGATTGAAAAGTAGATCCCTCAATGTCTGGTCAAAATTGGTTTACGTGTGTGTGTCTGCCAGACGTTTTTAAAGGTATTAATCTCCCTTTCTGCTTCCCAGGGTAAAATATCATTACAATATCATGGATTAGTAGAAGCACCTTTGCAAACATAAAATGCTGTTTACTGGCCACAAGAAAGCTGGACTTACGACTACCCAGGAAAACAACACATGTGTTGTCCCATGTGACTTTTCCTAGAGAATGTGGCTTATGTTTAAATGTATCAGTAAACAGCCCCCTCACTCTTTTCTTAGGTATCTAATAACAGCAAAAGGGCCAGATGGGCTCACACTAAGCTGCTGTAAATAATATAGCTCCATTAAATTCACTGGAATAAGCCTGATTTGCACTGATATAAGATCTGGCCCAGAGTATTTACACAATGCTTTGATGGAATTTTTTTTTTCTTCTGTCTGCCAGCTGTCTAGGTTCTGCTTTAAAATTCCCCTCTTGTGTCCATACATCTCCCTTCCTCGCTTTCTGTGCTATTTTTGGATCCTGTAATTCTATTACGATGCCGATGCACCTACTATGTACAATCATTTCTTAATTGTACGATTGTACGGTTCCTAATGGGCTTAATGGGTTTGCTGTTTCTTGTCTTTCTCAGACTGTCCATTTTTGCTTGTCAGGTGGTATGTTCTTTGCCTCGTAACTTTAATACCTTCACTATTTTGCTTGTGTTTATTTGTATATGCTTTTGAAAAAGAGCTAGAAGGAGGAACCATTACCCTAAAAACTTTGTGATGATGGCCTTGAACGGGCTCTGTAGCATTCTCTGGAGGTGGATAAATTCCCCCTTTATTTAATCTCCCCAGTACTATTTTTTGCTACCCCATCTCCTTGACTACTGGCTACCTGACAGTCGTGTGAAACCACAAAATCGCCGCATTAGCAAGCAGGAACCAGACCATCGGCTTTCTCAGAGAGAGGCCGGGGAGCGGCGAGCGCAGCGCAAGTCTGAGGGGGCTGTGGGAGAGCAGAGCAGAGCAGAGCAGAGCGCCGCTGCGAGACCACGGCGGCACAGCAGAGCCCTCACCTCGCTGGGGCCGGGAAGGAGAAGCGAGGGGTAATCTACAGTAACAGGATTTTTTTTTTAGGATTTTTGACACTGTCAGTTAAACCATAAGAACAATCCAACTGTGTGTTAAGAAATAAAACCAATTATTCTAATTATTTAAAAGCATATGTGTTATTGTTGCTGGGTTTCTGACAACATTCCCAAACTGACACATATTATTGTGTGTGCTATCCTGTAAAACAAATTTAAAAAGATGATTTACTAAGTGTTTCCAAATTTACTGCACAATATTTCCTAAGCCACGTGAGACCACTGTTGAAGTGATTGTTTTTTTCTATCCTGTCTGGTTTTTACAGAAAGAAAATCAGGAAATACTTGAACTATCCATGTCTTTATGAAACAGAATGCCTTTATAATGACAAAGGACAGAACTGGAGGGTCAGTTGTGAAAGGAACACCAGCTGTTTCACCCGTACTGTTGCATGAAGAAGTAGGTATAAGCCAAATCCTGTCTCCTGCCGCAAACAGCAGTCTCCAAAGCACCTCCACGGTCCTTGTGTAGCTCAACTTGCAGAGCAGCCGTGAAGCAGCTCTGCACCTTTGCAAATGTTCGCAGATGTGGGTATAGGGTCTTTTTTTAAACCAAAGTGTTGATCTGCCTTTTTCAAAGTGAAGGCCACCTACTAACTGACCTTGGTCATGAGAAGAAAAGCAGAAAAAGCAGGGCAGCTAAAAAACCCAGTGCTTCTCAAACACAGTAATAAGGATCAGTGGGAAGGTATGACACAACAAGTTAGCACACTTGAGTCCAAGAAGAAGCTGGATAATTTAAGAGACAACATGACTGAAGAAAGCAGAAAGTACAAGAAAGAAATAGAAGAATGGTGAAAACTGCAGGAGGTCTGGGAAGTGCACAGCAAGGCTTCGGTGGGTAAGAAAAAATAGCTGAAAGGAAACACACGCTGTTATGTGGGAACAAAAAGCGCAGGATGTATCCGAAAACATTTGACATACCTACATTTCACTAACATGCCACATACACACATTTTAGTGTGGCTAAGTTAAATATACATATATATAAACATTGAGCTCCGTAAGCTTTTAAATATGTTGCTNGAAGAAAGCAGAAAGTACAAGAAAGAAATAGAAGAATGGTGAAAACTGCAGGAGGTCTGGGAAGTGCACAGCAAGGCTTCGGTGGGTAAGAAAAAATAGCTGAAAGGAAACACACGCTGTTATGTGGGAACAAAAAGCGCAGGATGTATCCGAAAACATTTGACATACCTACATTTCAACTAACATGCCACATACACACATTTTAGTGTGGCTAAGTTAAAATATATACATACATACAAACATTGAGCTCCATAAGCTTTTAACTATGTTGCTGTTTGTACACTGTTTACCACAATTTGCTATAAATTTGTTTTCAAATCATGATCTAGCTACTGAGTATGACACTCCTATTTATGCATATTTACAGGCTTTAACAGCCTTTCCACTCTATTCATAGCAGGCATTTACAAGTTACGTAAAATCCAAATCCGAGCCAATTATGCAAACAAGTACACAAAAGCAGCATGCTGTGCAATTCTGGATGACTGGTAAGGGGATCTTTATAGCCTTGTTGAGCTCCTCTAATTGTGCTTGGCTATTCAAAATCAGCAGTCCTTACATTTCTCTCCTTCATCCAGCTAGCTTTTGCTTCACAAGTATTATGGGAAAAGTAGCATGTAGCAGCTACAATAAGAATGCTTCCTCATTAGAGTTCAGCCTGGCCATGAGTGCCCGCCAAGATTTTTCAATCTATTAGCTACGCGTTCAATGGCTTTGGGTCCCTGTTCAGAAAAAGGGCAAACTGTTCTCTACTACTATCCACTATATAGTTTAGTTAACCCGGGAAGCATCCAGGATCAGCACTGGTTTTTAAACCCACAAATGTAGGTCTGGGGAATGTCTGCCTATTTTTTTTTTTTAAGGTTTTATATTTATAAGGATGCAACATTCATGAAGCACTCACATTGTATAAGCTATGGTAGACTTAAGACTATGAAGTCCTGAGTGCCCAAGAAATGGTAAAAAATGAGCATATTTTTTATTATTGCTTTCACCTTCAGTGAAAGCATTATATTATATGAGCATTATATGAACTTAGTTACCCAGTTAAAGCAAACTTATGGACAACTTCTAAGAAGTTGTAGTTCTTAGACACTTGTCTTAGGTAGACACCGCTTGTTGAGGTTAGTAATATTTTACAGAGATTAAAAAAGCAATGGGGTAAATTTCTGGAAAAGAATTTCATCAAAGACCGTGAAATACATGGAAAACATCCAACATGAGGAAATACATGGAAAACATCCTTTCCCACCTGAGGCTGGGAGGGTATTTTGAAGTGCCACCATATGCCTGGTCTGTTCTTTCTTCTTGCAGTACCTGATGCTGGACACTGTCAGGGAGAAAAGTACAGGGCTAGTTAGGCCTTTTGCCTGAGCTGGTGCAAGTGTTCCCATGTACTCCGAGGCACAATATGGAGCGTCAGACTGGGAACACCTCTGCCTCTTCCAGAATTCAGATGTCGCACTCTGTCAGATCTGCTGATTGTCCCTGCGTGTCGCCACAGTTCTGGCACCTGAATGACAGTCTGTTCCCAATGCCGGGTTTTCTAGCCCCAGCTTCATTGAGCTTTGGCCTGGAGCCTGTTCTTGGATATGAAGAAAGGGAAAGGCTGCAGATCTGCATGTCTGTGAGCATCCTGTGCTGTGCTGAGCACATGCAGCTCCCTGAGCAGGGCTAAGGGAGGGAATATCTGCTCTGGCTCCTGCCTATCCCTCACGAATCAGCATCTGGGCTGAGAGCTGTCACAGGAACAACCGCCATCCGGTGCCACCACGGCCTCTCTGTTCCCCAAACACTTTCGAACCTGCATGCGTTTTGGGGCCAGTGCGGATTTTCCCGGATCTGCAGCACGGTACCACGATGCTCTTTAAAGCTTGGCTCCGACTGCTGCGCTGTGCAGTGCTGCTGAGTAAGTGCCTAGGAAACCTTGCCCTTTCCATGCATTGCCGTTGCCAGCCGGACGCCTTCCGCAGCTCCCCCGGCTCCCCCAGCAGCGGGGGATCTGCAGAGAGGCCGCTTCCAGGATGTAGGCTCTGGTATGCTGTTCATTGCTCGGGGTCCCCCATTTCTGACTGAGGGCTTAAATGGGGAGAAAAGATGTTATGAAAGCTGTGAAGGAGCCATCTGGACATGAAAGAATGGGAAAAACATTGAGCGCTAAAGGAAAGGGAATTGCATGGATGTGAATCTTGTTGGCATGTCACAACACACATCAAGATGTCCCTGAGGAACTGTGCTCAGCAGAGCTACTGGGGTGAATAGGAAGTGCGACACAGAATACCAAACCTTGTGCCAAAACGGACTGTCAAGGGGAGAACACTTGGCACTGGCAGAGGCAGTATGGCAAGTACATACCCGTCCTTTCAACGCGTGCCCAAGAGCTGTACTCAGTCCAGAGTGCTGCCAGAAGAACCTTCTAGTGTAGACATGACCTCAGTCCTCTGCAACAAGAAGCCCAGGCTAATATTTTTACAACAAAACTATGTGTGCAAAAGTTTAATGTCCCTCCTGCAACCACACAGCCGGGGTTGCTGTGAGGCTGAATCATCAGTTAGAGGGGGAGCTGACCATACGATCCTGAGAACTGAGTATGTGGTTATACATATGCTATAACCAAACTATAATCATGCCTCCTTGCACACAATATTCCGTAGTTTTGGAGAAAACTACCCTGGATCACGTTTATGCTATTTTTATTATAATAAAAATGCATGCTACTATTTCAGTATGTAGTTTATTGTGAATCTTGTTGTTTCTCAAGGATCAATGTAGTTACAAACATAATTTTCTCCTTTTCGTACGTGAAGAACTATAGCCTGTATTCACTCTGTTAAGCAGTAGCTTACCATGAGTCATATAGATCCTGCCTGATGCACATGGTCCCAAGTCATTTTATCTGATTAAGGAAGATTAAAGTGGAAACCTTTTAATCAACATGAATATTAAATTTAAACTGAGGAAGTAATTTGTGATCAGCAGAGAGGTCTCATGTACCCCCATCCTTTCATTACAGGGAGCGATACATCCTTGCCGCGCGCTGACTCGTGGGTTTCACGGCTGTTGCCAGCAGCAACAGTTTCACGGGCTGATCCTAATGAGTGGCGACGCGTATTGTTAATTATTCCGACATGAATTCTCTCTGCCCTTTTTCTTTTGGACAGATGTTATGTGTAACATTAGCAAAGTGCCAGCCAAATACACCACTGTATTATTGTTTTCAAAGGAAGTTGTGCCATTAAATGTACGTTGAAAAGCAGCTTTGTGTGAGGAATGTAGTTTCAGCTCTATATTAGGATGCGCATCTCATCGTAATTATTTTGGGTAAGCTTTGGAACGCGCGATAGGACGACGTACATAGAAATGACACTTTGAAAATCAAACTGTGAAAACAGAGGGTTGGTTTCATAGCGATATAAATACATACCAGACAAATGACTTCACTTTTACTAAACAAGGATAAAGATGAAGTCAAAATAGTGAAGACGTGCATCTGAGAAAGTGAGGGAGCAGTCAGCGCAGGCAGTGGCAGGTCTGTGTGCTGGTGTGGGATCAAACCCTTCTAATCAGTGGCCCGTCTCTTTTGGCACGGAGATCTGAAATTCCGCTTGCTGGTAAAAAAGGAAAAAAATCTCATCATCAAGGCTGTTTAGGGAATTTCTCTTATAAAGATGGTTTTCCATTTTCCCACTGAAAACATATTAGCTCCTAAAATAGGAGCTGATTTTCTTGCTGCAGCTCTTTCAGTGTATAGCCAGGCGTCAGTTTTCCTGATGAAAACAGGAGGCAGCTCTATTGAAATTCAGAAGTTACTGCTACCTCTATCACACTTTCCTCAGTGCTCCTGTTTGATATCCATACAATATGTGCAGTGTATACTGTTGCCTTGTGGTAGACAGTGTACATCTCTGAACAAAAATAAGACAAGAGTATTGCAGCAGAAAGCAAACTGTAGTCCTTTCTAAACATATTCCCTCTTTTTTTCTTTCTTTTTTCTTTTTTAATTAAAAGCCTAGAAATAATTGAGATGGATTTCAGTCTTGGTTTATGTGTGACTCTGCACAAATCTGATTTTATCAGATTATGCTAAAATTGCTCCTATATTTTGCAGTTGCCATAATTTTTAAGGCTTTCTATTGATGCCCTGAGCAATAACATACGGAATCACAGGGAACATTTAGAAAAAAAAAAGGGTGCTATGACTGTAAACTCCAGCAGCTGGATTTCTGCACAGATGGATATCCAGGTTTGTATATATTTTTTAAAACTGGGATCAGTTCTTCTCTGAGGCTGTATTCATGACATGGACAACTAATACATGAATAATAGATTGAAAATAATAGTATAAATAAACCCCATAAAAACAAATCCCAAATCTATCTGGAATGTGCTTGACTCAAAAATGGTTTTCTAAATCCTTTCCTAAATCCTTTAAATACATCAGCTATTTACAAAGCATGCTTTTCTTAAAACATTGCCTGAGGTTTTAACTCAACCACTGCAATCAGGAGGAAACAAAAAGCTGCTTTTTGTTCCTTCTCACTTTCCTGCTGTGGTTCACAACCACAGAAACACAAGAAAAACACTCAATAGAGTGTTTCTCAATAGAGAAAATTAACATTAGACACCACTGATTTTAACAGTGTAGGACAATCCTATTGCTCCCTGCTATAGTTATCTGTGTTTTTGGTCTCTGTTAAATATTTTTATATCAAATAGTGAAAACAGTGATGAAACATTTAATATGACACATTAATCTAGATACTCTTAGAGTATCACTCTTAGAGTATTACTCTTAGAGTAATAGTGGGATGTCTAAGAAAACAGCGATTGGGTCACATAAAAATGTTGAGATTTTGAAATTTTGGGGAGTACTCCATTTGGAGGTCAAGGAGGAAGAGCAGAGAGCTCCAACTCCATGTCACCAAGAGACAGGTAGGAGACTGCTGAGAAAGGAGAAACCACTGCTCAAACTACTGCTCGGCTTGACATTATGCAATAATTTAAACTTCACAGAAACATTCTTTGTGAGCCTAAAGACTACCATATACTCTGACCAAAGCTGAACTTCGATTAAACAAATTCAGACCCATAGATTTCCACAAAATGCTTTGATATGGACACAATAGTAAATTTGATGCAGACTTTTGTGTATATGTGTGTGTGAAACTAGCCATACCACAAACAGTTTGAACTGCCTGAGGTAGATCATAGGAGTCTTCGATCCTCTTCTAAAAAGAGAGCTTTTAAGTTAAGGAAAGTCTTTTGCTTGCTTACAATTCTAGCAAAAACTCCTGTCTTGACTTTTCTCTTTGATCCTTTTAGGTTTATAACATTAGACAAAATGAATTGGATTATTTCTCACAGTTCGGTACTTTTTTATAAAGGTCAGTGTTTTGTTATTGAAAATGCTGGAAAGAAGATACACGTGACATTTTATGCTATTGATCTGTTTATAATGGTTTTATACCATAGAGGCCTCCAGTGCTTCAATTTCCTTCGCAGTCCATTTTTTGAGCTGCTATAGGGCCACTTGGGAAGGACTGGTTTGTGTGTCTTATTTTCTGCCTGTATTTCGCTACTTGACAAAGCTTCTTTTTATCCTGAAAATGAGGTTTCTACATTTGGGACAGATCACTAGGTATACAGTTAGTTGGTCTACAGGCCTTCTTACTTCATCTCAAAGAATTTAGTGCCATATCAACTACACTATTAACCAGCAGATACTTAGTATATAGGGATAAGATGCTGAACAGTCTAAAAATTAAACGCCCAGTGACTTGAAAATTCATTTGGCGAAGAGTGCATGTGTGCAGCAGTGTATGCTGACAAGCTCTACAGAAAGAAGATTTTAAAAATATGGATGTTACTGATTTCAGAGCTCCAACATTCCATCTTGTTGACCAACAAAAGAAATTAAATTAATATATGGGAGAAAAAATATTTCTTGGGAACACAGTTTCTCTCTTATGCCAGGAACAATGGCAATAATCCCTATATAAGATAACTTGGGTCAGAGTAAGGCTTTTACTGATTTGGTCCTTAGCACCTGCCTACAGTGTTCATAAACACCTGAGATGATAAAAGGTTGAATTCTTGGGCGCTTACTTCATAGTAAAGCTGAAAATCCGGGAAATAAGAAAACAGGATGGCACATTCAAGTGATATTGATATTGCTCCCCATTTGGAATTTGTACTGCAGGGTAGACAGCTGCTTTGGTGTCATTTGAAAGCACAACATATTTGTCTCTCTTCTGTTTGCTTTGTATCTTTGGGTCACACTATCTGAAAAGATTGATTACTTTTCTTCTCTTGTTTACAGCAAAAGGACCAGCCTGTGACTAATCCTCTTGCCTTGCTGTAGGAGGGTCTGCAGGCAACATATTCTATTGGGTATGCTGCACGGAGAGCAGACGCAACAAAATGTTAGCCTGATCTCTTCCACATTGATTTATTTGTCCCTTTTTCAAAACGTTACGTTACAGAATATTGGTGTTGCATTCAAAACATGCATTTTTTTCCAAGTGGTGGAAGTAAATGGAAGAATGCTCTTTCTCATTTAGATGAATTTAAGTTAATTAATTAGGAAGCTAATAGTTCTGGCTAGTGCAAGCTATGGTGTTGTCTGTGATATGCACAAATAGACCCACTGCCCCATATTTCCTGTGAAAGTGAGTCAGCTTCCCCTCAAAACACAAATTTTAATTCACCTTTTCATTCATTAGACTGTTATTAATGAAAACAGAACCT
This sequence comes from Crypturellus undulatus, assembly GCA_013389825.1. Classification (NCBI taxonomy): domain Eukaryota; kingdom Metazoa; phylum Chordata; class Aves; order Tinamiformes; family Tinamidae; genus Crypturellus; species Crypturellus undulatus. The sequence continues at coordinate 1,334,908 of VWPW01011294.1, read as the reverse complement.
GGCTAACCTCCCATGAAAACACATTTTCTATCTGCAAGTTTTAAAAATGATTTTCCATAACTCAGGTGAGCACCCTTCAGAGGTCCTATGAAAGGATACTTCTGGATTAAGATTCCAAGTCATACACACACAAGATTTTGTGATAGGAAGCTGAAGAATCCTAAAAATATTCCAAGTCCAAAACTCCAGCAAGAGAAAAGTAGAAACAAATCTGCAAACCTCAAAAACAGCAATTTGAGATTTCTATATAGCTTTTATGACTGATCCAACCATGTTTTCTCAAATACATACCTACAAGCATAAGTAAATTTGAAGAAATTTTCTTTTTCAGTGGTGAACAATTCAAGCAGTAAAACCTGTGATATGCACTTTTGCTCAGCGCTTTTTATTACACGTTCTTTTTCTATGAACTTTTTAGTTAAAATTGCCTAGCTTATCTGCAGAATGTAGCATTTGAAACTAAACAAGAAAGAATTTCCTTGATGTTCAGAATGTGCAGAATATAGTCTGCCTCCTCCATTTGCTTTGATTAGATACAAGAGATCTTCATGTATTTTTGCAGAGTTGGAAGATGAATTTTAAAAGTAAATGTATCTATCTTAGATGCTATTAAAAATGTGAGGGCACCAGTGGTCAGTGAAACTACAGAAGAAACAGAAAGGGTTTCCATGAGAGTGAGAACAAAAAGGCTTTTTTTTCTGATGCTGGGTGAGAGGAATTCTTCGTATTAGAAGAGGGAGGAGGACTAAAGCAAAGTTTGTTCTTTTCTTGCAAATCTCTGTTTCAATTTGTGGCCTCGTTAAAGACTATGCCTTCTAAGAAGTAATAAATATCGTTCACTAACATCGTGCCTCAGAACGAGACAGTAATTTTGTTTGAAATTCTCTGCCAGATGACAAATTAGCATGATTGAACTGGGAAATGTGAAAGCCATAATTCACATGCTTTATTCTGGCAATTATTTAAATTATAGAAAAGCAAAAGAGGAGAGACTTAACATTTGAACATACCAAAGAATAATCATGTGTCAGAAAAAATATGCAAAACTTGAAAAAAAATGTCTGTGAATTTACAAGTCTAGAGTTCTTCTTTCCTTGAAGAGAAAAAGTACTGTATGTAATCTGTAGGCTACTAGTGATGCAGTCCAAAAAATATTGGCAAAAGGCAGTGGAAAATGTCCCCCTTTCCTGTCTTTTTTATGTTCTTGAAAAGTTTAAGACAGTTCTAAATACAGGAATATTTTCAGTGACAAACACTGAATTATTTTAAGAAGCTTCTGATTCAAAACACAATAAGGAACTTTCAAAATACCTATAAAAAGGGAAATCTACAAAACAAAAAAAACCACATTTATTTAAAAATAATGACTTTCTACTTTGAAAAATTGGAAATTAAACTAAACATAGGATTACAAATCTTACGGCTTGCCATACCCCATTAGTCTGCTTTATTTTTCATTTTCTACTTTTGATTTACTGAAATGCTCTTTTTAAGTTTTTTTGCAGTGCTTAGAAAACGAAAAAATCAATGATTCTTAGCTTTACTAAAATGGCAATGAAAGTTGAAAATATAGTAGTATAGAAAACTAAGAAATGTGTCTTACTGGGGTATTAGCAAATTGAATAAGGCATCTTTAGACGTAGAATTTTTATCTACATGTATGGATCATACCTGAAAAGAGTGAGAGTTTCACTAAAGCATTAATCTCCTGAACACATTTTGTACCACTATTTCCTCATGTACATCTCCTTAAACATTAATGTTTTCTTGTCTTTTCCTACTCTTGCAATCACAAAAAAAAAGATCAAACTTTAGGAATCAGTGCAGGCAAGTTTCCCTGTGGGTAGGTTACTTGCTTCTGGTAGTGTCACAGATTCATTTTCCCGGGGCTATTACCTCGTTTAAAAGAGATTGAACAGTACAGTGAACTGGTCCCAGTTTCAGTCGCCGTGCCAGGGCACTTTTACAGTTCTAGCCCTGCTACTGTACAAGGAAAATTAAATTAAGGCTCTGTAAAAGAGGGAGAGGAAGCTTAGGAAAGCTCTCCTAATCCCCACAGGTGTATGGCATGACAGGGGATTACCATCGTGCTCATCTTGTTTTACATAGATAACCATTTCACAGTTGTCACGGCAGTATTCGGTTGATTTGAAAATCCATTTGCAGCCTTTTGCTCCATGAGCATCTGTGACTGATTTCTCCAGAGGACTTTTCTCAGGTGGGGATAACTTTTTTTTTTTTCTTTTTTTAACCTCCTCGAGGCAAACNTTTTTTTTTTTTTCCTTTTTTAACCTCCTCGAGGCAAGCCCTGGCCCCTAATTCAAAGGGGTACTCACTGAAAACAGGGGAAAAAGTCATCCCACATTAAATAAATGCTTCTCACAAATTGAGACAAGTGTCCTTTGTAGCCTCACCTACAAACAAGGTGTCCTGCAGAGGGGACTTGATCATCCACTCATTTTCAGAGCACTGAGTGCCTCTGAAAACTGGCCCCCTCTGCAAGGCTCTGGCCAACGCAACACAAATTTGGTGCTGTCACCTGGTCACGGAGCTTCAAAATGCTGTCAGCGTTTAACAACGGAGGTATCCCTGCCTCTGCCTTCGGTGCACATGCTGCCTCAGCCAGCACCTCAAAGGATGTTGTTAAGTTGCTGGTGATACTTGTAGCAGCTCTGAACAAATCTATTCAGTGTGCTGGATGTGTTTCTTGTTTTTGGCAGATATCTCCGGCATACCCATAAGCTTAACTGCAGTAAGTTTTTAATAAGCTTTGTAACTTCTGAAGCTTTTGTTCTTTGCATGTATAAATAAGAAAAATGAATTCAGCCACCCCAAGGACACTGTGTCCACAGAGTTGATTAGCAGGCTCATCCGGGCAGGAAGATGTTTACAGTGGGGGATCCCTGCCTGGTACAACAGTCCCCAGGGATGAAATCCTATTATTTAATTATCTCCTTTGTGATACCGGTCTTTCTACCCTAAATCTTACATTTGAGTTCGTGTTATGTCAGTTGCTCTGCTCACAGCATTTCCAGAAGTCTCTTTGGTCCCAAAAGACTCATAATCCATGTGAAATCAAATTTGCAGAATGATGCTACTGAACATAAAAACTTTTGTAGAGAAGATAAAAAGTCCTTTGTAGAGAAGAGAGATGAGAAAGAAGATGCAGCCACAAAGACACAGCCACAATAAGAAGTGAATGATTTTGAGGGCACCAGGTGCATCATTCTGTTTTTGGTTTTGCTTTTTTTTGTTTGTTTCCCATAGTCCTACTGCTAAAAGGAAACAGACCAGTGACTGCCCTGGTTTTATGCCATATGCCATTACTTAGAACAGGAAAACAAATGCTGCACTCAAAAGCAGTGACAGACTGGGAAGGAAGATAGGATAGTACTAATATTTCCAGTTCTGGCATTTATTATAAAGCTGAAGTAAGGGACAAGTACTGAATGTCACAGGCAGAATTCTTTGAAGAAACACTTTCTGCTCAAAGTTGTGAATTTGTCAAAACCAGTTTCTTTTAATTGATTTCTTCTCAGAGTGATACTTAGCCCCATCAGGATTAGGCAATTCCAGAGTTCAGTCCATAACACTCATGTGTCTTTTGGCTAGTCAACACATTTTTTCATTTTTCATAAAACTGTGGGCAGTTCTAGGTTTCATTCTCATGCTCGACAGCACAGCTTTGAGCTCTCACAGGTCTTGAACTTCAAATAATTTTTCAAAGGCTTCTTGAGTAGCTCCTAGGCCTTATCACAGTGAAGACCATGGATGTTTTCATAACTGGTGTCGAGGTGCCAGATTAAAGATGAGGGAGAGCATCTTGGAAAAACACATCATTAAGTGACTAACCTCTGGAATATGATGCCTGGTTTTGACAGATCTAGAGGTCACAGAAGTCAGTTATATTTATTTATTATAGTATTACCTTTGATTCTTCAGCTTTCCTACAATCCATGCTTTGAATAAAAGCTTTGTAAACAATAAACCAATATCTTAGTTATAATTGTGGGAAAGAAGTGAATTTTAAAACAAACCTTCAAAAAATAAGTTTCTGTTTTAGGTTTAGGCTCACCTGACATTCACTTCTATTTTTTTTTAATTATAAATATTACAGGTAAGGGTATTAAATAGAAACTCATTTTCACAATCTTACATTTTCAATGCAAACAGCCTTGTGTATAGCACAAAGTCATCTTGATTCAGTAACAAAATAACCTAAGTACTGTGTCTAAATAATTATAGTGAAATCTTATTTCCTTCCACTAAAAATGTGGCATTACATTTAAGGTTGCGAGCAAGCTGGACCTGGCAAAGGCTGCAGCAGAAATGGTGCAAACGCTCTAGGCGCTCAGGATTCACTCTCAAACGCAGGCATGGCTCTCCGTTACAAACCATGATTCAAATCCTCAGCTGGTGTCAGCTGGCAGAATTCTGGCCTTTGCCGTTTCACAGGAGCTGGTCCATGCCATGCATCAACGTGAGCTGCTCAGGCTTGGGTGCAGCGTGGTCATGTTGCTCCCGCTCTGCTGGGCGCCCTGCTCCAGCTGATCCACCCGGCTCTTGAGCAGGGCGCCTTAGCGCAGAGCCCGGGCTGATGGTGTCCTGATTTGCCAGGACGGGGTCTCTTTGCGCAGCACTGCTGGATGCCTGGAGAAATAACCAGCGTTTCTATAGCGTCTTGTCACAGGCAACAAAAAGATTAGAGTTATATAACAAAATTGGTTCAATTACCTTGAATTACTTGGGAAGCCTTGGTTGAAGATATGTGATTTTATCTATGCTGAAAAGGCATTTATCCTTGTGCTGGTCAGTTGGGGAAACAGAAGCTGTGGAGCAACTCTCTCACTTAGGAATTTCAATCACTTGACTGGGCAGCATGAACCCTGCCAGAGGGAGAGCAGAGATGTTATTTTTGCTTTGAATAGGGGTTTGCTTCTGTTTACAATTTAGCTTTTTATGATAGGGATGTCTTTCAAATTGTTTAATTAGCTAGAATCATTGAAATGACCTCCAAATGTGCGTTCCAACCTTTATGGTTCTATGGTTCTATGATGAAATCAATTCACCGCATACAGTCATGGAGAATTACCATTAGGTGAACATACATGGCTTGTCTGTCAAAAAACATGTTTTACCTTTTGTCCAAAATTCTATGTAAAATAGCTGATAGGCAACCACCTCCATGACAAATAAACTGTTTCTGATTTTTTTTGGTAATGTTTCTTCAAAAGCATGACTAATCATGAAAAGAGGGATTATCACTTATTTTACCCTAGAACTGGAAAGGACCCAAAAGGACTGAGAAAGAAGAAGATTACATATGTGTGTGTGTGTGTGTATTTCTGCATGTGTATATATTTGTATGTATTTGAATGTATATATTTGTGTGTATAAATACATATACATATATATGTGTGTTCATATGTAAGAAGTTTGTCTTCCTGAAGCGAGAAGGTTGCTTTACATTTCACTGACAAGTGCTGCCAAGGTGATCTGATATAGTTTTGGCAGAGGCCAAGGTGGCCATGAGCATGTAGATCACATTACTCATGTTTTTCTTTAGCAGATGAAGATGCCAGCCCAAAAGAGGGCTAATCAGGTTTAGCACCTTTCCTCTCTGTCCCAGAATAGAGTCCCCATCGTAGCCAGCAGCCTTATCTGCTCAGTCCTCCTTGCTTATGGAGCTAAGACGGGGCTGCATGGGCTAGGCCAGCGCCGGTAACTAGGCCAAACTGCGCCCGCTCGCAGGCCCGGGGGCCAGTGTGGCAGCAGGGCTCACGTCTGCGTGGCCACACTCCATTTCCTGGAACAGCGGCCGAGCGTGGGGCACCGCTGGCCTCTGCCGTGCCGGGGAGCCGGGGGCACTGCGCACGGTGGGGCTAGGGGCAGCCCGCAGCAGGCACCCGGGGCAGCCACGGCCTGCGCTCGGGCGCACCGGCTCGGCTCCCCCAGCTCCCCTGCGCGCGCTGCTGCACGTGCCAGCGCTGAACCGGGGCAACTGAGGCTCCCCGATGTGCACGGCACCAGCCTTTACTTGTAGGTGCAGCTGATGAGCAAGAAACTAGGTGGGATTAAAATAGTATCCACATAAGTGGATCCTGGCTATAAACACCGTAGTATGAGTTTTTGCACTTCTCTGTCCTGCTGTGTTTGTTATACCACAAAGGAAATTTAAACCATTTCTCTGTGTTTATGAATTCCCAATGTGCATTAACACTCAGTGCAATAAACTGGAAAATGCCAAGTGCTATTTTAAAGTTTCTTTTTCCAGACACACACTGCTTCATATCTGGGCCTCTTCTAGCAGGCTGTATGGCCCCAGACAGAGTAGTGAGGGCAGCAGGATAAATAATGTACTTAATTTAGAAAGATTCTGATAGCTTTTGCAAGTAAATTTCTAAAATCTTACTATGCTAAAGAAAGAGAGTTATTTCAATTTTTTGGCTTCGGGGTAAAAAAAAATTGTCTTAATATTATGGGAATGTTTTCTCCAGCACTTTTCCTACAAACTAATAGTAAAGTGTCATGGTTTTAGTTTTCTGGAACAGGCTAAAAGCAAAATGTTTTATTTATAGAGGTCTATAAAAGGATTGCATTCATTCACTAGAAATCAATTATTTGTTACAAATAATAACATGTTCCTTACCTGCACCACTGAGAACTGCTGCACTGCTCACAAGGGAACGGATCAGAGTTTACACTAAAAATGTCCTAGAACCCTGGGATAAACAGAGATCTGCATGTGGTGACCAGTAACTTGACAACCGTGGGTGGAGACTAAATGGGAAGAACGTAGGAAGAGGGAAGCTGGATGCCACTGATTCCTTAGAGCTGAGAAACTGATAAGGAAAAAGAACCTGGCATTTTTCTTCAGGATCCCTTTGTATCCAAGGCAATCTCCAGTCCTAATAGCAAATTCCCAGAGGACTGGAAGAGATCCATACAGTCTAGTGTTTGCTATGATTAGGAGTGGAAAAAGAAAGCTCATAAACCTTAGCTGCTTGAGGAGACAAACAGCTGGTTGCTAATCGTATAGCGAGGACAGGAACATTGCAGCCAGAGAGAGGGACTGTGCTCCAGCTCAACAGGAATCGTGTTGGATCACGTCGTATCAAGGTGCCAATGGGCTTGTAAGCTTGTACGTGCTTGGATTTTCTACTCACAGTATCGTTAACTCCACTTGGAGGGAATGAGCTAGTGGTCAAAGGGTCAGGATGGGGTGGGTTTGCACATCTCTCCTCCTTCCCCACTGCCCAAGTTACATGTGAGCCTCTTTGCTAGTTCCTTTTTACAACTGTGCTGCCAAATTCTCCTGCTATGGTTACACCCACGCGAGCACATTTAGACTCAATGCAGTTTCTCAGGCTTTAAGCACAGTCCATCTGAGTCAATCTGAATTATCTCAAAAATAACATGACTGAGTCTAAGAAAAGCACAACCTCAGAAACCCCACTGCTGTTTTGTAATGGAAGTTTATGGAAAAGTTTAGAAACGGGGGCAGAAATAATTTATCCCTCTTTGGATAGTAGAAGAAAACTTCCTCTACCAGTCCTCTGTGGTCCTTACTTCTCCTATATTATTCATATGTCAAAGATCTGAGCTAGGAACAGATAGTGACTTTGGGTATTCCCAGACAAAGTGACTTCTATCACACTCATATGTTTTAATGAAGTGCCTACAAGTTTTAATTTCTGTGTATACCCAGACACTTTGCTGAATCTGAACATTCACACACAGAGGCGTACGTATGAGTAAACCACCACTTGAAACACTCACCAGCTGATAAATGGACTGTTCTCTTTTGAGTTATTGGGAAGGTTTAAATCTCAAGGACAGAAATAGATAGGACAATTACAAAGTGCATCTAATGCACTAGACAGAACAAATTTCCATGGCTTCTGCTAAAGGCAGCAACCAATATCCACTAAAATGAGAGGGAGAAGGATCAGAAGCAGAGATAATCAGGGCCAAGCCACAGATATGCAAACATGATGGACTGATTTATCATGTTTAGCAAAAAACATTGATTTTTCCACATTAGCAGCACTGACTAACCCCAGTAGGCAAATCTCACAGAGCTATTTACACTACAGCTAATAGAATTGCTAAGAAAGCTATTGGAAATGTGCTGCAGAACTTTTCCCTAATGTAAGTAAACCCTTGAGAACAGCTGACCCAGATATCTAAGATAATTTGAGCATGTCATCCACATACCAGTCCACATAGGTACGTCAAAAAATAACCCCCTTTGAAAGTTTTCAACTTGGGGTACTTTAAATGAATCCAATATAAACACTCTCTAAATTATACTGAAATTGAAAAACGAACAATAGTGTCTGCATATGAATGAAGAATAGACTTATGAAAAGGATCCAAGTCAATCTAAACTTTAAGTTATAGTTAAAATGCTGAATGTCCGGCACATGTGCCAAAGAAACAACTGAATGCAGGAAAAGAATGTGACAGGTACTATAGCCATCATAACTGGATAAAGAGAGCATGTGTAATATAAAGTGAAAAGAATTTGTGATTAATAATGAAGTGATCCTCGTGAAGTGTGTAAGCTTTCTAAACGGGGCTGGCTCCAAAAACATAAAAATGGTAAAATAGCTGGAATGCACAAATGTATCCAAACCTTTGCTGGGACAATCAACAGAGATTTACCTAAGTAAGTCAACTATCTACACAAACTATCACTAAAGACCACTAAAGACTGGGGCAAATATTCCTTCAGAAAAAGACTACAGAAATGGATGCGAGGGTATCAATCACTCATCGAATATGTATCAGTTTAGTTCCCTACGGCATGAGGAAGCCTGTTCCTGGGAGATCCACTCTGCATAAATATTACAATACCAATACAATTACCAAGACTGGACTGTCTTCTCTGAGTGAATCAAGGAGCTTTCTTGATTACATTCAACATGCATTCACCTAGCAGAAGGTTTTCTACCTTTACATCTCCTCCTACTATACATACTCTCAGTTTCATGGCAGAAGAACATCACTCGTGTGGGCAACAGCTGACCCATCGCATTATTTTAGACACTTTGAAATGAAAAAAGAAACCCTGGAAAAAGTAGCAATTTTACCTTAGGGCTCCAGGTGCACCACAGGGAGGCTTGTGGGACCCAGTGCCTGGTGCTGTGTGTGTGGATGTCAGCGTCACACTAGGGCCTCTCTGGGCTCAGGGGGTCTGGATCCTCACCTCACTGCCTAAACACCGTTACTGCTGACCCTTGAATCCATGGTTTGTAATTTCCATTTCCATTGATATCATGCTAAGATTGACTTAATGTGATAATGCACATGCCTGTGGGAATGATTTGTAAAAGACATTTGAATTAAAGCACTAACAAGTTCATCATTCCTTCTGAATTCTGGGAGAATTTAGAACTTTATCCAACTCTATGATTTGGCTCGCTGTTAAAAATTGTATTTTTCAGCTCAATGGAAAGATGTTCACTCTAGATTGCTACAGGCCTCAAAATCCTTACATCTGGCTTGTACATTTTCAAAACAAGATTCCCATCAATTATTCTCACCACCCCATAAATATTGTTTGAAATGTAACAGAATATGTATTACAATACAGCTATATGCATATTATGTTATATTTCAATCAATATTATATATATGAGCATATATATGCATACATATGCATAACAACAGAGTCAGAGCAGACAGGATAACTCATTTTCATTCTTTAGAGGAAGAAATCATCTTTCTGATTTTTCTCTTCAAGAAAATATTTCAAAGACAAAAAGATTTCTTGCTATACTGAATATCTTTCTGGGGATTGGAAAGCAAAGACAAAAAATGATTAGTTGGTGAACTCATGATTTTGATTGGAATCCTAGACTTTTAAGGAAGATGAAAGGACACAAGAAAGAAACGAAAACTAATGTCTCACTGACGTACAAGAAATGAAAATGCAATGAGAAAAATATGACTACAAGACTCTCTAAAAGAATAAGAGAGTGGCTTTTCCTTAGCTAGTATGTAAATATGGAAAATACTTCCCTGCTCCAAAAACAACCACAGTAATTGCCATGGCTGCTGTAGGCCTCCCACTGGCAATCTGGAGATTCTTCAGAAGCCTTTAATCTGATTTTCTCCTAAAGCTCTATGGGAAGTTCCTCTGAAGCAGCCCATCCCCAAACACACAGGCCAAACACACAGTGGACCTGAGAAGCTGTTTCATAGCACGCTGCAACGCTATGCATGCGCAGAACCTTGTTACATGCAAAACGCTTCACCCTTCACTCATCACTTATGAGTGCTGCAGCAGCAGTTTAAAATGTCAGAAAACCAGTGAAAAGAATCTGATTTATAGATTACATTACAGTAACTTCTGATTCTGCACACTATCTGAATTGCAATAGCCAGAATTCAGTAATACTCTGTTAAATCTATGCTTGAATTCTAAATTCATTGCCAACCTATTCCTGATGAAGTAAATAAAAACCTCTCAGAAGTATTAACAACCAAAAAAAAGAACACATAGGAAATCAACACGAAAGGTCTAAGTGAGGGGAATACTAACAGATGTAATTAAAATAATTATCAGTGCAAAGAACATGGAGTTGCTTTCTGAAGCACTTATAGGTTAAACCACTGTCAAACAATTTCACAGCCTTCTCTCAGTATTCAGAAACACAAACGCTCTCTGCAGGTAGTCAGCCAGTGCAGAAAAGCAAATGAGCAACAAAATGCAGAAGACAGCCAGTTTATCTGCAAGAATAGAGGAAGATAAATGTGAATCTTTACAGCCTAGTCTGTTAAGCACCATTTGCTGGCATCAGTATAAAACTCCCTTTTGAAGCAGGGCTATCTACTGTAAGCTGCTCCCATTCACAGCTGAAATGAAGAATGCAAAATGGCATTTCAGGCTCTCTTTCGCCCTCTCATCTAACTTCTTCTAAAATCAGTTTATTTCACCATATTTTTTCCAACATGTCTCAGATTTGTTGTTGTTGTTGTTATTCCTGTACAGGTGATTTAAATCTGGAAATGCTGAAGGCCACCAGAACCAAGTTAAGTAAAAATGAGTAGAGGCTTCAGGCTATAAACACTCCAAGTCCAGTGGCCTTTGCACTCCAGCTTTTGAAGCCTTCCTAAGGTTACCACTACAAATAAACTCTGTTTTCAAAACGCAGCTGAATACCCACGGTCAGTCTGTATTAAGGAGCTCTACATCAGGAATTTCCATTCAATGCCAAGGTACAGGGAAGAATGTAATTCTCTCTCTCCATGAAATACTCTCTGATTTCAGGCACCACTTCAGCTCAGAACTGCAAAACCTTTTACAGGAAATTTTGGTGAATGCACCAACGGGGGTTACCAGGCCCTTTTGACCTCCAAACTCCAGAGTGAGATGGGAGGCAGAGTTTCGCCCAGGCCCAGACATGCTCCTCTTGTTCCCGCAGTGCTCCAGCTGCTTCAATAGTTCGCAGATAAGAAGTTCTAAATGTGGTGCCCAAGAGCGGATAAGATGCAACAGCCCTTCCTCTTACTCCAAAGGAACACAAGTTCCACAAAGCACTTCCCATATGGATGGAGGACAGGGGAGATAATTCTCCCTCCTGTTTATCCGTTCCCCCATGATGCTGGTTCATCGCAGACTGATTTGAGTAAGCATCCCCTCCCATCTAGGGATGCAGCCCTTGCAACCTCTTCTCCCGTGTGAGTCAGTCACTGCTTTCAAGCTTCTATCATAGGTGCAAGGAGTCATTGATTGTAAGGCCAGGAGAGACCAGATAGCAGAGACGCTAGCTCTACCTCACAGAGAGAAAAATTTTGAAACCTGAAAGAAAGTACTACTTCCGAAGGAATATAGACTTGCTTTCAAAACTTTATGTATTTTCTTCAAACATTTCTTGGCCAGACATGCAAAGTTGCTATGCCTTTGCTTATGTTTAGAACTGGTAATGAAAAATAATGTGAAATAAAAGGTTGAAGTCAGGTACTTTAATACACAATTTAGAGGCAACTCTTAATTCATAAGTTCCTTGTGGTCTTTCTAGAATGTCAAATGACATCATGGAAGACTGAAGAACTAAATGTATCTATTTTGTCTGGTTACATTAAATTATGCTGGAGTTAAGAATGCATTGCACAGCTTAGCCACTACATTTGACATGTAGCTGACTAAAGTATGAGTCCGTGATGTGCAGCTACCCTTTGCCCATGGAGAGGCCTACCAAGCTTTCTGAATTGTTTCTATTTGCTTCAAAACCACCACTAACATTTGGAAACTTTGCTGTCACGTCATATCCAATGGGATACCCACACTCTGTATCCTCACCTGCCACTGAGTAATTTTTCTCTTGTAATCATTCTCACGTAGTTGTTCTTACCATGGTCTTTTCTGCAGAGGCAAGGTGGCACATGGAAAACTTGCTAAATATCTTCATACACACACACAGTGGGATATCTCATACTGTAATTCAGTTTATAGCATAGGCACCAAATTAATTTATGAGCACAGAACAGGTTCTTACAAATACTTTTTCATAGGATTAATATTCCTGAAAACCAGATGTTGGCTTAGGAAGATGATAATATGAAGGCAACAGAAATCTCACCAGCCTTAACATGTTCAACCTCTGCTGAATGTTACATATCTATTGTGTTATAAGAACTTACGTCCGCTGTTTTGCATGTCAAGCACTTACAGTGCTGAACTAAAGGAATGGCAATTTTAATAATAATAATGTAATTGTGCTTTGAATAATTTTACATATTGTACTGAATTCAAAAGCTTTGACTTTGACTTAGAGCAGAATCAGAAAATGTTTTGATTTTACAAAACATAGTATGAAGACTTTTATCAGCCTACAGCCTTCATGCACATAGGTCTCTTTCCAAAAATAGGTTAACGCCTTCTAGCAAATGGAGAACACCTAAATCAAAACTCTCCCATTTATTTGCCTGCTATGTATACTGTACAGAGTACAAAGTACCATAATTAGTCATCCCTTCTCAGGATAATTACTGGGAAAAGTTTAGGCTTCAGGAAGAGTATTTCTCCTTTCAACATCTGCCAATCACTTTTGAAATTTGCAGATTATGTAAAATATTTTTCATGGTTACAGTCAATCAGATTTACATGCTAAATCCAGCTGGAGGACCAGAATTCACTAAGGAAATTTTGAATTTCTATGAAAAGTTGCTAACTTGATTAAGAGCAATATTATCCTTATTATGCTTTTCCCATTTCCTTCATTTAAGGATCTCATCATCAAAGTTTAGTCATTAGCATCCTTGTTATATATGTATTTCATAAGGATGATTTTTCCAAGCAAACATTCAAATTTTAAGCCTATTATTTTGCACAACTTTTAATCTCTACACAAGTAACCAGTATAAAACTGGTACAATATAGAAAACTAAAGCAACCAACTATCTAGAAATTTTTATTTCCATAAATACTTTCATTGCTGTTTTGCATTTATTGCTTAGAAATGTATATATCTTTACTTTTGCACAGCAGAAAGAATTGCTTATTCTAGAGAAAAAATAGAAATCATAAATAATAGTTTAGAACAGACACAATCATAAAGGTAGCATAAGCTTTTGGTGAGTGCAGGAAATTAGAGATGATTCTTCTTGTGGCAGCCAACAAAGGTTGTGATAGCCCTAATGTGGGAAAAAGTTGGCAGTATGGTCCTTCCTGTGAGGGTACAGTTCCAAATACTGGAAACATGACATTTTCAGCCTTTATCAACCTCTCAATTTCTACTTACCACAAGAACACAAGGAAAAGTTCCCTGGAGTGCAACTTAGTCTGAAAACAGCTTTGCTTCTCTTATCTGAGGACTTGAAAGGACTAGTTAATGAACAGTGAAGAGACTTGCTACTTATTGATCATGATAGGAGTGATGTGTGCATATATAAAGGCAAAAACAATCTGTAGCATTGGGCAATATTAAAAAAGAGAGTTTAAGAAAAATAATATTTAACTTTCTCAGATAAATTGCTGTTGACAATTTATTGGTTTTAGGATACGCTCTCACACATAATGAGCAAAGATTACACATAAAGTAATACTGTTCAACTAATCAAAATTTGTTTCTGGGTTAGCAGCACTTGTCCTCTTTCTAAGGACTCTTCCCAGGAACTTTTCATGAGGATTTACACCACAACCCTAGCAAGGAGAAGTCCTAAACACTTGGTCATAAAATAGGTCTTTCTCTTTATATTCAAAAAGAAATCCAGCAATATTTCTTCACGGATGCAGCTGTATAAGATACATGCAGTCTTCTCACGGGAAGCGGATTTTTAATGGGCCAATGACATCCCCCCAGGATTTTGCTATAAAAAATCAGTAAGCCAGAGAGGAACTGGTTTGAACCTGTCATTCAGCAGCTTGCAATAAAGCTTCAGGATACTGCAGTCTCATTTCTTCCATTGTTGCTACATCTGCTTGTGTTGAAAAGCATGTTTGCTTCATATTCCCTAGGCTGAGGCTACCTCATGTGATAGGGAGATGAAAGGACATGCATGTTTGAAATCTTCGGGGGATGCCAGGATCTACTGGTAGCTGCTACAGAATAATGGCCTCAACTATACTCCTAGATAGTAAGAAAGGGAGATTTAGGGCCTATCTCAGTTTGGCAATGGGATGTGAGAGCCTAAGTTTAGCTCTGAACAAGCTGAGTCATCTACATAGCACAACAAGCACATCTCTGATAAACTGGGGTTTTGCACAGAGACTCTTCCACAAGGTCCAGAAGCAGTGTTGCCTGGTGTCCTGCTTGGGCAATCTGTCCTCATTTCAGTGCTCTAACACTTTCTCGAACACCGACTTCTGGCCTGAAAGCCACAAAATTAGGTCAGTGTGGCTCTGCACCACCACCAGTAAACTCTGCCCCATGGTGCTGTTAATTTACTGCTTTCAGCGCACAAAGTTTATATGCAGTCCCTTGGGTATCCTCACTGTAATCCTTGGAGTGCGCCCAGGAACCATAAAGCACAGGAGCAGAAAAGAGCCCATACTATGACTGTCCTTTGATTACAAAGATAGTTGTAGAGAATAAGACTTAGATCAAGGTCTGCTCTTCAATGTCTTTCCCAGCAAGATATAAGGTTGCTTTCCTCTTTTCTTCCATGTTTGCATTCTGCAAGAAGAGAGATCTTAGTACCAAATACCAGACATGTAAATCTCTTCTGAAAGGGGCTAGAATGGTTTTAAATTCACTTCAGTTGAGTTTACTTATTTGCAAATGAACAAAGTGGGACAAAATGAACAATGTGGGAAGAAACATGAGGGAAAGGAAAACAGCATACAACATATTTATTGCCCAGTGACTCTCCTACTTACTCCCTCCTTTGCTCTAGGCACTGAGAACAACATAGGAGGCCATGTCTCCTGCACAGATTTCCTCAGGATTTGACCATAGCATCACCTGCTAACCTGGTGAAGAAACCTGTACAAAAAAAAAAAAAAAAAAAAAAAAACCCCACTTTGGAGACATGTTCTTTGTACATTTCCTGCCTTCAATACTCAAGTAAAAGCCAGTCAAAATCACTCTCACCTGACACCACTGGCAATGTGGTAGAATTTTTCTTTTCCATGGAGCATTGACCTAAGCAATGCAGTAGAGCCACACTGAGCAAACATGGGGAGGAATTTGTCCATACTTATTTACATAACTAACAGCTAATTGTTACATCCTTCTGATGGCCCCCGTGTGTCTGGCAAACTTCACTTGGGGTGTTCTGGGAAGCTGCAGCTCTGCCTTCTCCCAGGCACCCACCCTGTGGGCCCTGATTGAGAGAGAGGGCACTAGCAGACAAGGAAAATCCAGCCTCTGTACCTATGCGTTCAGGCATAGGAACTTTTGCTCCTTTGCTTCTTCTTCCTGCCTGCATCCTGTAAATCCAGTAGCTCCTTGAGTTCGTTCTTTTATAGAGTAGAATCTGAGGTGAAGCATTTGCAAGAGCTAGCACTGCATGCATTTTCACATGAACTATAGCACTTAGAACCAAATGCTATTTAAAGTGGATTGTCCCAGGGGTCTCTCTCAGTCGGCACAATGCACTTTCCCAGAAGGGGTTCAGTTTCAGGTCTCGAACTTGTCCCACGCTCCCAGACCTCCTGGGCCAAAGAGTGTGGCAGAGCCACGAAACGCAAGCCTTAGATGGCAGCTGGTACTCTGATAGCTCAGTTCTGAGCCATTCAAAAAATGAAGTTTGTATGTCCAAGAGGGAATCAAACTTGGCCTTCCTTTGTCAAAAGTCAACCCCCTGCTACACAGAGCAAGTTAAGTAGTGCTTTAATCACTCCTGGGAAAGAAAACAAGTATCTTTCCCACTTTTTCCCTTCCCAAAGAAAAAAAACAAACAGACATAACTACAGAAAGGGAGAAATTTGAAAGAGCTAAATGCAATCTACAAGGATTTTACTATCCTTTTTGATTTGTACATCAGACATACTTGCATATTATAAAGCAATCTAAAACTTTGAAGAACCTCAATAGGTACTTGATTTAAACCTTGTGGTACTAAAAATCTGCTTTTTGGAGGAATGTCCAATTTTGAAATACCGACTTTGACTGGGATTGAAAAAAGATGTGAGGTAGGTGAGGGCAGGACTCAATCATCACCTTGCTAGAGACGGCTCTCTGTTTTGAATATTCTCTCCTTTCCTTCTCTCTGTTTTCCAAATTATCTGGCAAACAACACAGTGGTGTACAGCAGTCTGTCTCCTTTCCAATTAGTGAGGCTGTGCTGATTCACACTTCTGGTGGAGCCCAGGAAGGTAGTGATAGTCTAATACCTCTAACCATTTGCTGCAGTCAGAAGAAAATTCTCATGAGAGTTTTTCATTCTGTCTTTACAAAGAATTGTTACAATTTCTCTGTGCTCAGAAATGCCAAGTAGCAGCTTGGCAGTATTAAGGGTTAAGAATAGGAACATTTACAAGGCAAGATCTTACAGTAGCTCAGTTTCAGCAATATCATCATTAAAGAATGTGTTTGCAACATGCGAGAGTGAAGACATGAGTTGTCAAGGGGAAAGCTTTTGCTAATGATCTGCAGGAGGAGGACATAATCAGAGAGAACAGGGGCTGAAGGTTTAAAACCTTCTGCAAATCTTGGAACATGGATCAGGTTCAAGCTCGATATACAGGGCTTTCATGCATCAAAGATAAGATAACTGATGTTAAAAAGGACATGACATACTTTCTTAAATACTAGTGGTCAAGAATAAGTAAAGTAAAGAATTAAATGACACATGCTTTCTTCTTTTCTGGTCCCACTTTGAGAACTTACCATAAATGTGCACAGCCACTGGGAAAGGATACAGAGCTGAGAGGGAGAGAAGGAAAAAAGAGTAGAAGGGTGAGAATGGAGGGAAAGAAGCAAACAACACATCAAGAATTTTGCTCAGAGGTTCAACATGCAGCAAGCGTTTCTTCATAGAGGATGCAAAAAATGCTATACGGAGATGATAGCACAGAGTGCAGAAGTGCTGAAAGCAACACTTTGCTCAAGCTGTAGCAATAAAGCCAAGTGGATCATGGTGTGGTTCTGAATATGAATTAGCAGTTCATAGGAATCACTTGACCTGATGGTTATAAGCATCAGCAGAGAGCCAGGGAGTACTCATCCAGAGGGCTAGAGAAAGACCCACCGATGCCCACCCCGAGCACCACGCTGGCAGTATGTTGTGCTTGAGGGGGAAAGCCTCATGTTAGAGGAGACAGCATATGGTAGGTGTGAGCTGTGTGAAAGACTATTAACAAGCAATATTCATGGGATGGGATATCCATCTCATTATCCACTTACGTATATTGTTATGGCTTTTTCTTAAGCTTTCCTCTTCCCTAAAAAAGCTTTTCTGATTTTATGGACAGAGTGGAGGCTGTGGGAGAGGTCTGTACTGCTCAGTGAGGGCACCCAGAGTAGGAATCTAATCTTACCTAGCAGAATTTCCACTTTATTTATTACATTTCCAAGTATCTGACCGCAGAAGGAAAAGATCTGATTGCAAATACAGCTACAAATAGGCTCCTGAAAAATCAGTTTTATTTCTAGAATAGTGCTCAATAATCTCAGAGACTGATTTTCTGCAGGCAAGCGGCAGACCTGGCAGGCAGATCTGTATATTGTCTGCATCTAGCAGACACACTGAGTCAATATAAGTTGAAATGGAGAATCTTTACCTGAAATCCTTCGGTAAGTGACTGCAATGGTCACTTTAATATCTCTTTTAAAAACAGCTTATGTTTTTGGATCAGTCTTTTGCAACAGATATATCCTAACTGCAGGAAGTTCCATACTGGTACTTCAAGACTGACAATTTAGTTTGGACAGAGCATGGACTTCATCCCAGTATCTCAGAGCCCCTGGGCTAATACTGGGTATTAGCGCTGGTCCTGAGGGCAGCAGAACTGCCCCAGCACAGTTCTGCACCCAGCTTGGCTACCTTTACCGATGCAGAGGGCACACCTAGTGTGCTTTCAGTTCCAGGATTATGTTGTTGCAGAGCAGTGCATGTGTTCTGGGAGGGAGGTTCATGAGCAAGAACATCTGATGCTTAGTCAGTGATCATTTTATCGTGCTGATCTGCTCCGAGAAGTCCATATTCTCCAAAGGGAGACAATCCTCGGGGCATGAGCAGGAAGCTGAGTGAAGTGAGGTGGCTGAATTTTAGACCTATGTTTTAAAATCTTTTACCAGATGGAAAATCATGTGCAGTATATATTTAATCTCTTGAAATATTTGATAGCTCTTACAATTAATGGTGGTCATATACCTGACAGAGTGGACCTTTAGAATATGAAATATATTAATATAAATTGAGCACTAGGTATAGGGAATCATTTCTTCCTGATTGCAGTGGGACTCTCAATTCAGGACATATATTTCAGAATGCACATTCCAGGATTTAATTTATCCCTTGGGTCCCAATTACATTTTGATTTACACTCCACTCAATTCCACTAAATCAGCTTTCTACTGCCATTCTCCATCTCTGGCCACCAGTTAGTGCTGCACGTGCTCTCGTGTCCCGTCCGCACCACAAGGCTGCTCGAAGCCAGGATGGGGATGGTGTCCCCTCCTGACAGCAAGAGAAAGGGAGCAATGAGCACAGAACCTGAGACCAAGATCTTACCTAGAATTTATGGTCCTGTTGTTGTTGTAGCTGCTGAGAACACCTGGGCAGGCTGAAGAGCACAGCACAATTCTCATGACAAAAAAGCAAGCAGGAAGACCTGGCTGTGCACTAACTGTTTCCACATCCATCTCCTTTGTGGTCCTTTCATTTAGAAACTATACCTGTAAGAGATTCAGATAGTTTTAAAGTGCTCTCAACCACAATGATTAAAAGCAACTGTTTTTTTTTTCACCTTTCCTCAGGTAAGTGACACCTATCAGCACTTTGCGGTTTGAAAGATGCCACCTGCCCTTTTAGTGAAACAGAATGAGTTGAACAGAAAACAAACCAGCTTTCCCGCTGAAGTCATTTTGCTTTTCCTTTATCACTAAAAGAGATGAAGTGGTGAGTAAATGATGCTTCTTCTGTCTCAGATGAACCTTGATCGTTGCCCACACACTTAAATAAAAAATAAAGCTGCTTGTTAGCAGTGCCAGCATGTGACACTATTACTTGCTGCAGAGTTATGAAAAATTCATGCATTATGTATTGGTTATGAATGTCATTCCTTTTTAAGACCCAGAGGGCAATACTTCACTTGAACATTGATTCAAAATAAAAATCACAGAGAATTGTCCCTAGCATGCTACATTACACAAGCACATAAAATGAAGAAAGGAAGAAAGGTCACATTAAAGAGAATGTAAAATATTCTTAATCTGATAGTTTATGGTAGTTGAAAAAAAAGAATCTTTCATTTTCACATTTTCATTGCCATAGTTCATTTCCCCTAGCCTTTCTTTACAGCCTAGAAGGACAATTAAGAGCCTTGTTCTTTGCATTTCTCTGTATTAAAAACACAATTCTCCCATGCAAACCCTAGTGCAGGTTATATTAGAATATACTATTAAAGAATAGCATTTTCTAACATTCATTAGGAGTATTATTGTGCCATGCAGGCCTTTCAGTCACAGACATTAAAACATGAAGAAATGAAAGAAAAAATATAAACGGAAAATAGAGACACAATTTCATATGATAATTAATAATAAATTCCCAAATATGCCCAGTTTGTAAACATAATGTAAACTCTCAGGATGACAGTATGGGAAGCTTTGTCCCTAATAAAAATCATCACTGATTTCAGCCCTGATATAAGGAACAACCTACTACATTTTCTCCTATTAAAAACATCTACACCAAAAGTCTCATATTTCTGTACATACAGCTAAAAATATTTCTTAGTCATAAGAACAAAAAACTCTAACTAGCATCTTTATGGAAAATGGAAGACCAGTCTTCTGGAGAATGTGCGTGCTTCTGCTGCCCAGTCAAGTGACACCCTTGCTGCACATGCTGCCTGTGGCTACCGCAGGGAGTCAGGACAGGATCCAATCCAGGGCATCAAATTCCTATGTGCAACTTTCCCTACTGTTCACTCTTTAGCCGCTTTTCTGGATTATTAATTATATTATTTAATCCCTAATTATTATGACACTACATTTTTTTCCAGGCCTGATGGTGTAAGGCCATTGACAAGCTTTACAGGCAGAACTAAAATCAGCCAGCTAAATAAAAGTTGAACAGAAGCAGAGATGCTTTTTGGCACACAGACCCCTCCTCTTCCAACCTGCGAGTCTAGGAGTTTGTCTGTTTTTTCCTATCTGAGACTACTCAGTGCTGGACCACATAAACTCTGTCCCAGTTTTGTATTACACTTTTTCTTACACACTCCTCTGAACAGTGAGCCAAATCAAATGCAATGATAACCTTGCTGCCTCACCTCAACTACTGCTTCCTTACGGTGGCTATTTAGACTTCAGAACAGGTGAATATTAAAATAAATCATTTCTCATGGTAAATCACCCAAAAGTGCTTCCTCCTTCTTCCCTCAAAAGATGAATATATGTTAAAATAAGTCTTGACTACCATTTTTGGAACATTTATACTATGCATTTTAATGAGGGACAAGCTGCACACTAAGTAGCAGAGAGAAGGTTAATCTCAGAATCTTGTTATGGATCAAGTGAGCTCATCTTGAAAGTACATGAGTTATAAAGGACAATAATTAGACATTAAACAGCTATGAATGCAGAGGATGTTGCTCTTACATAAAAAGAGTACAGAATTAGTTTGTTAGTTCTTATCTTGTGCATTTGTGATAGTTTTTGTGGGACTAAGATAGCCTGTGCAATGAGGAACATGATCCATATTCTAATAATTTGTTTCTCATTGTCTTGCAATTTAAGGGGTGACCTGATAAACCCCAAATCGTGCACTTACATGGTAATGTTCCCTTTTTATTGTTCTGCTAAATTTGTGTTCCAAATAGTAAGTATCTTTCAGTGCTGCTTAGCTTAGACTAAGACAAGTGATTTTTCTACCACTAATTGTAGTTTTATATTTGAGAGCTGGTACTGTCATTTTTTTTTATTACAGAATCCAATCTAATTGTATAGATTCCATCTGTCAGTTTATTTTTAGAATTTAATATTCACTATTTGTCACCCATGATTACTATGTTAGGGAGACCATGGGATTCTTTTCAAGTTAAGATGATAGTTTACTATATATAGCTTCCTGAGACAGTCTTCTTTCTTGCTCTTCAAGACAAGACTCACCTCCATCTTTTGAGAAAACTAATTTGCCTTATTTGACTCTCAAACACTTGCAAAGACCTTACACATGCAAAGACCTTAGTTCACCTCCAGTAAAGAAAATGGGCATGGAATATTTCAATTAGAAAGTCTGCTGAACTAAAAAGATAAAGTTTTCTTACTGTGACCTCCTGTGTGATGATGTAGGAGGTATGTCTTAGTATGTATCACATGGTTAAGCCTTTTGCATGGAACCTCAAAGGTGAAGACATATTTGTCCGTGTCCTTTGACTGGAAATACTGTCATGATTAAATCTCTCCCACAGTGCAACTATTTTTAAGCTTTTCTCTCTGTGGCAATGAAGTACCAAAGAAGGTACAGACTCTCCTTTGGATTAGAGCTGTTTGTTTGACCATAGGCACAACTCTACAGTCAAACCTGATGCATATTTACTTTTCTCTCTGTACATCACTTAGAAATACCGCTTCTTCTATGCTTAGTTTAACATACCCATCTGTTATGACCCCTGTGTGGAAGATTTTTGCCGCCCTACAACCTGACCATTATGTGCACACAGTCTGTGGCGGTAGTTTTAAAAAAGCAGCCCAGCTCTTTTAGTGCTTCTAGAAAATGTGGTCTCCAAGCTGAGTTCCTGCTACCGGACTGACTTACAATTGAGGCAGAACCACTTCAGCTAGCAGAGAGGAAGCCAGGGCACTGCTAACTGTATTTTCTCTGCCACTCTTGCCGCACAAGGAGGGAAGCAGATTCAATCTGTTCACGGATAGTAACCCAGACTACTTTTTGTAGCAAGCAGAACTATTCTAAGTACAGAGGCTGTCAAATTACAAATATTTAGAGGAGGCACTGCAAAAAATATAATGTGAAAGAATCCTACTGCTTTCTGATTAACGCAATATTCATCACCATCCGAACTCCAGCATGAGGTCAGGCACTAGTTTGTCATTGTATTAATCATTTTTATGTCCCAGCTCTGATTACAGAAAAAAAAAAAAGAGTTAAATAACTGAGTTTACAACTACTAAAAATAAACTTGCAGACTTGCTGGATTCCTGCACATTAAAATGTAAACAACTGTCAGCTCTTCTGGAAAAGCTAGCTCTGCCCTGCCTGTGACTTCCCCAGGAGAATTTCTGTTTTTTAAAGAAGTTTTATGATGAAGGTTTGTTTCCATAATTGGGCCTGGCCAGTTTTCTCAAAAGAAAAATGAAAACTAAACTGCTTCCAATTAAAACAACCACTACTAGAATCATGACACACAGACCATGTAGAGAATGGTGTGACCCACTTCGTCAGGGATTGCAGCCAATCGCTTTCAAATTTGGGTGCCTCAAGGGAGGCAGCTAAATCCATATTTAGACACTTAGATTAGAAGGGCCTGGCATGGCTTCAGTGCCCAGCGCCCACGGATCTTTTGTGTGTCTTCTGCCATCTGCCAAATCCAAGGTATCTGAACATAAAGATATTTTGCTTAAAGCCCTAAAGTAAGACCCTTTTTAGCATTTTTAGCACAGAAAAAAAAGTCTTGGGCCAAAATTTTGAAAACTTTCATCAGTGTTCTTAAATTGTTATTTTTTAAAAAGACTACATCAAAATTAGTGTATCAAAACACATGCTCTTTGCTGTAGAGTTAGGACTCTGAGTAAGGACTCATGCACTGAGTAAGAGACACTGATTTTCCTGAAAGCTCTCAGATTGCACTGTGAAGAGATACAAGTTGTGGGGTAAGAAAAGAGGTAAAATGCAATCCAAAGCTTCTGGATTGATTGGATTGATATACTGTACTTTGCTCTAGAAAATTCTGAATGGAAATATTTGGGTTACTTTATCAGAGTATGCCCAAATCACACAGAACACGGAGAACAGTTGTTCCTGTCCCCTTTGCAGTAGCCTCTCAGGTATCTGGATGTCTTCTCTCAATCATTTCTTTATTTAAAACATGACTTTGATCTTTTTTCTTTCTTTCGTTCTGTAAATCATATCTCCTGTCTTCTCATCTTTCTCTTTGTTCTTACGTGAGGACTTGACAATGCGTGCAAATCTCTGTCATCAAATATGGGCACAGAGCTGCCCAAATTCTTATCAGTTCTACATAAAGATGATTTTACATCTGTTGCAGATGATACTTTTGTTTGCTTTTTACAAAGCAGCATAACAAAGTGGATTAAGCTTGCATTTCAGTACAGCTTCTGATTTATTTTCTATAAACCTAGTCCTATTCACTCATTTCCCACCCTGTATTTCTGCAGTCAGTACTTTCTGTGTAGGTGTAAGGTCTTGCATTTCTTATAAAAAAATCACCCTCTGTTTTTCAAGCTAAATAAGCTCTATAAATTTTTCATGTGAAATACATCATTATCAATTAACAGAGCCAAATAGTTCACAGATGTCTTATGCACAGCTGAAGGGATGAGTAGAAAACAAGACCACAGAATCAGAGCAAAAGAAATAAGGGTAAGAATGCAGTTAGGCAAACCAAAATTCTGCGGCAAGCTATCTTTTTTTTTTTTTTATCGACATGGTCAAGAAAATCATTAAGATGTAGCTGTTTTCACAAAAACTTTATGTTCATTTTTTTCAGTAAGAGTTTTTAAGCATATTAAACATAAGGACTTGATTGTGTTCGATTTGTGTCTGACAAGACAAGGCAATTTGCTGGCTAGAGAGCCACGCTGCACAAACAGATACTCTGGGATATCGTGACTAGTCTTTAACTAGCAGTTGAGATAGCCATTGCTCTGTTACAGATCTTGCATCGCACTGGTTAGCTGCATGTAGATGCCATGCAGGGCATCTCAAATGGCATGAGGTTCTATGTTCTACATTATCAAGTCATAAATAAGCATAATTCTTACTTCAACTGCATGTCTTCTGGAGTGGGATAATAATAGGTCTTTAGTCCAAAAGAATAGGATGCCACTGCAATTGAGTGAATGGGATTAGTCTGAATATGTCCACAGTTAGTTTGAGAGATCTTTTAAGACTTTGCAGAGCAAATTTTTACATGTGCCTTCTACATTACAAAAAGAGATGACTCAAAAATATGAAAAGCATGATCTTAAAACCAAGTGACTCATATTCAAAAAGATTTTAGCTCTCCTTCCATGCACAGACATACATTCCAGATTAATATCTGGAGAGGTTCAAGTGACATGCTCTGGATGTAACTTATGGCCTCACAAGGATTATTCTCTCGTTTTTCATTACTTCATCTTCTGGAGTGTTCTTCAGAATGTAAGAATGGTTGTACAAACCCAGATTTTAGATCCTCCTAACCCCCCGTTTTTTTTTCCTCACAATAAGCAGGTACTTTTGGTAAAAAGTAAGAACAAGGCAAAGAGGTAGCAGTAATATGTTGCACACTCCAGGGATCTTTAATCTGTGAGACGCTCAGGGTGAGCTGAGCGTCAACCTCATGGATAAATTCTAGGCACATGTAACACTGACAAGGAGTTCCACAGCTTAAACAAACATTGTTTGAAGAACCCTCTTTGTTTCTTCTGAATTTGCCACTAGCTAATTTAATCTGATGTCTTCTCATTCAAGCATTGGAAAAGATGGAGATCGACCTTTGATGCTCTCCGTAACATTCTTTTTTTCTGTATAGTGGCACCTCAGTCGTCACTTTTCCAGGCAGGGAAACCTCCTCTAGTAAATTACACCTGAAGTTACTCTAAAACCTAGTTCCTTCTCCATATTTCTGTATTACTACTATGTAGATTTTCAGACAGGGATCACTGGATGTCTTTTTAAAAAGTTGTTTTGTATTTCCCATCACTATCTATACTGAGGTGGTTTTCAGTGAGAAGTTAACACTTCTGGTCAGCCATTTCCCAGTTGCATTCCTTTAAAATTTGAGCAAAAGCCATCCAGTCCTGGTGGTTTGCATGTTCTGTCAATTTGTTCTATAATCTATTCCACTGCCACTTCAATTAGTGGCAAATTCTCTAACAACTTCTCCAAAAAGAAGGGTTTCAGCACGGAAATTTTCCTAAGCTTGTCCACAGCAAATGTTTCTATGTCTTGGTTATCTATTGGCTCTAAGAATTATCTGGCAAACTTTCTGCTCTTGATGTGCTGGAAAAAGAATTTATTACTATTTTATGCCTCTGCGAGTTGCTTCTTAAATTCTACTTCAGTATGTCTTTTACATTTAACCTGCCAGTTTCTGTTGGCTCTTCTGTTAAAACTTCTCGAAGAAAGCCTTGTTATTTTTAATATTGTTCCTTTCCCTCCTGTTTAGCTCCCTGATTTTTTTTCTTATGGGCCAGGTGGTCTACATCTGATGAGAGTTTCCCAGTAGAGTGCCTTCAAATAGCCTCCACATTACCTGCAAATTATTTCATACTTTGAATTGCTCATTTCACTAAAATTTAGAAGAATGCTTTAAATTTAATCACAGAGGGTCCATCATTCCAAATAACAATTTCTTTCATGCCTGATGCTTTTCTTCCATTCTTCTTTTTGTTGTTGTTTTCAAGCTTCCTGTACAATTTTTGAGATTAAGTATTAACATCCAGGTTCCACGTTGTTCTAGATGAAGTCTCTATTCCATTTTAATACAGAGTTGCTTTGCTACTTTTTTGCTACTAAAGCTTTTTTCCAGTTTCCTCAAAATTCATTTTCTCAACTATGCATTCCAGCTTTTATTTTCTGACTCCATTTGGCCCTGAGCATGGCAGAAAGAGCATTTTGGAACCTGCTCCTCTCAGGGCCCTAACTTGTATGCAACTTACACTTAACATTTCCTGCAGCACTCTCTCATACCCCTTAACTTCTCCTGCAGCATCTCCTTCCTACCCCACTGAGGATTTGAAAGCACTAAGGGGTTAAATCTTCCCCTTATTCACAATCTTATTCACTTGCACAAGATACAAGGGAACATGGGATGAGGGGATTACAGAAATGCCCTTGCAGGCTGCCTCAATTGTTTTCATTTGCTGAACAGATTTTCATCAAACATTTGCTTCGGCTCAAAAGAATTAGCCAAAGAATCCATCACCGGTCTTTAACTGTGAGAGTGCATTTTATGAATTACAATGTTTCTTGTATTTGTCAGGATAATCCTGGAACTGGGTTTTAAATCTAAAATAATTAAAAGGAGGACAGAATAACACAGTAACATATTGTAGGAAACTTGTCAATACAAGCAGTCTATTGAAACAACAATTGCTCTTACAGCAAGAGACATAATTATATCTCATTTTGCACAATATTATTGCCAGACTTTCAAATGCTTTAGTAAACATTTTCATTATAATTACTTTGCAGTAATTATACCTATCTTTTTATTTTATTTTGGAATTAGAAGCATATTCAGTCTAAATTATTTTTGTGTTGAATTTGTCAGTAGTCCTTGTTAAGTGGCTTCACTTTAGTTATTACTCAATCTTTTTTATTTTTAATTTTTTTTTTCTAGGCACCTTGGAAAATCAAGCATACATATTAAATAGTACTACAGGTAAAAAACGACAATTTTTTAAAAAAGTAAAAATAGTCAACTCAAGTATGTGTGTTTCACACACACAGTCCACATGGACACACTTACATATTTCTTCCTATGTAAAATAATACATTAATCGTAATATACTGGAGTAATTAGAGGTCCCTTCCAACCTGAACCATTTTGTGATTTTGTGATTCCGTAATCTATTGGAGATAGGTATCTCAGAAATTTCCAATAATTTTGTTCTCCTGTGCTTGCCCTGTATATTGCAAGCAATGTTTCTCATTCTGACCTTCTTTTTCATCTAAATGCAATGCTCCTTCAAGATTTGGCATCTTTATGGGTCACAGGCTTTAGGAAAAAAAAAAAGAAAACTGAAAAAAATATATATCTATCTGAAAGATTAAGAAGACAACCCAAAAGTCACTTTGGTTCAAATATTAATCAACATACTCATTTCTTAAAGACAAAATCCCGCTGAACTTCCAAATTTTTGTTGGAGATTCCCTTTGACCATTTTGGTAATGTGCAGCTTCATATTTGGCTAAAAAGTAAATTTAAAAAAGCAGAACTGTTCTCATTTTAGATAGCACGAATGGGATTAGAGAGAGGAAAAATTCCATGAGGATTTCTTTGTTTTGTTCACAAAGGAGTGAGGCATAGTTTTGACCCTCTGAAACATGTTAAAACATCTGCAAACTCACAGGGTCTGGAAAACTTCAGAAACTACTATGGTATTTATGCATGTCTTGCAGCATCATGCCATTTCATTGCTTCCTGTTTCCTCATGTCACAGCTGTGACAGAATCATACACCATCACATGTGCCTCCTGGTCCCTCTGGTGCATGGGGATACATCAAAAAGAAGGTTCAGCAAGAAAGATAGTACTGTGATTTTCTTGCCTAGAAGTCATTTAAAGAACCTCTTTTCATATTCTGCTTCCTTGCCCATTACAAATGGTTGTGCTATTATCCACCAAATGCCAATAAAAAAGCCAGTATTAAATGGAACATTATATATATATATACAAATATATTCTTGAAGAAGCAATCTTCCAGTAACCAACACAATATTATGATTATAAATCAATGTGTCAGCTCCAGTGTAAATGAGGATCTTTATCGTGAGCTGCAGTCTCACCTAAACCTAATTTAATCAATATTTGGAACACCCTGGCAACAGCCAGCCCTCATTAATGGGCATCAGCCTCCTCTTGTCAATTAGAGTTGATTTGGTAGAGCACGCTGGATGCAGACAGCAACCATAACAAACACCCATCTGTGCTCCTAAATGAGGTTTTCCAGGCTCAGATCCTCATCAACACAAATAGTTGTACTCGCCCCAGAAATCAACTGAATGCACCAAAGACAGCTGAATATGCTTGAGAGAATGTGCTTTTTTGAAGCATAAGCTCTAGCATTGCAGCTCTACCTGCTTGGACTTTTCTTTATATTTGTTTGTGCCCCATTGCCTCTGACATGTTGGACATTTTCCCGTGTTTTCTGCAAAATTTGATTGTTCTATAGAGGAGGAATCAAGGCTCTTTTTCTTTCTTGAAAAGTAATGATTATATAGAGTAGCTTTTCATTTTGTGTTTTCTTTTGTGCAACTGCTAAAGATGATCTTGAATTTACATTATCTTCCAATTCAAAATGAAATGCAAAGTTCCAAGATGGAAAGCTTTGAAACTCAGAAAAAAATGAGCTGATCTAATAAAAAACATTTTTTTTATTAATTCAGAGCAGCCCAGAAACTGCAATGAATCACTGCAGAAGGACAAGGAAAAGGTAGTATCCTTCTCTGAGAGCTACTGCCAGAGCAGCCCCACTAAAAACAGGAGTACAATTCTGTGTTTTGGCAGTTTGGCAGTTTGCTCTGAGCTACCTTATTATGCTACAGTAGTTGACTACAATGCTGTAATTTCTGCGGAGCAGGTGTCTCTGCCACTCTCTTTGAGATTTTCTATGCAAACTTGACAAAAATACAGGATCAAATGGCAGTGGCAGTAGGACAATGTGAAGAGATATATACAGCTTTGAAAGCAGTTGGCTCAAAAGTTGATAACAAAGTGCTACCGTTGGACACAGAATAGCCAGGTCATGTAGGATAATGCAAGAGTAACAAGAAATGCACTGACCATTCTCTAGGGAAAATTAGCTCTGAAAGAAGAATAAAACATTCTTAAACCATCCATTTACCTAACTGTTCAGCAATACTACATTTTTTTCTCTCAGTTCTTGGATGTGACTTCTTCTGACAGTAGAAATGGTAACAATGAGAAATGGCTCCTACCTCAGCCACATACACTTGCCCTGTATTGCGCAAGCAGTTGCAGGTGAATTTGTTTTATTTCATTTCAAACCCATTTGAACACTGTGAGTTTGATAAGAGGTGGCAACTTTGCTTCTTAAGGACTGGTTTTTATGAACCCCACTCGTGAGGTGCTTACAGTTAGTAGGAGCAGAGCCAAGAGTATTTAGTCCAAAAGGCTTAGCCATGCAGCTGGTGCAGAAAGTTTTCCATAGCTATGAAAAAACTACAGATTATGGGATCATTGTAACCAGCCATTAAAAGACCCCCTAACCTCATGTTATTGTAAACTCTCCTCAGGAAAGTTCTCTATTCCTAAATACATGCAATGGTAACAAATTAGAAAGGATTTCGTATTCCTAGTTCAAATTCAATCACTTTAAGCAATATATTTTCATATCCTACTTGTCTTCTATTTATTCCTAAGCATGGAGATTAGGTAAAAGATCCTAAAGCTGCATGAATCTAGAAAACACAAATATTCTGGATGTTAAAATATTTTTGTATGAACGTTCTGCAACATGGTAGTGTGAATTGTGATTTATGCCTATATTGGAGATGTGAGATCTTGCTTTGGGAATAGTAAAAATAGTCCCTTTAAAACCTGTGAAATTATGTAAGTGTTAAAGTAATGTGATAATATAATTAGATGATGTTTCATACTATTCTGCGAAGTGCCGTCACTTTGTATTTGTTCCTAGATATAAGGCATGTTTATTTTGGCTCATGAAGTTACAGCTCAAATATTAGCAGATTTCAGTTATCTAATTTGAGTAAGACAAAGATGGCAGTTAATGAAGCTCTATTTGCTACAAAATAATTGGACAGAAAAGAATGACTAAGTGCAAGCCGAAACCCATTTAATTCCATAATCATTTTAGGAAATAAATGAGACAGTTAAATATAAAGTAGATTTTAACGTCCTCCTCTTTTCCACCTCCAGTAGAAGTCTGTGGAATACATTTTCTTTTTTATATACTCAAGTGTAATACTCAGTTAACGGTCCTCATTCTGTGCTCAGAAAACATGCAATGCTTACTTTTATCTGAATTATCAACGCAGTCTACATGACTTTGGAAGTCTGTTATGTGCTCAGGTTCATGGCAGTTGTGATGATAATACTACTTTTGCTGCATTGTCTGCCAGCTACAGTCATCTCTGGGTACATGTTAAGTGAATGCTATGAAAAACATCGAGAAAATCCTCTTTGCTTTGGGGGCAAAAGCATAGTTTTATTTATTTATTTATTTATTATTATTTTTAATAGATAATTTGCATTCATTGGGATGGCTGTCCTATATGCAGACCAGAAAGCAGTTGAGGAGAGTTACAGTTGGATGGCAGCACACATGGGAGCACCAGGATTGCTGGCAGGTCTTCAGGGAAATGAAGAGCAGCCCTCGCTGCTTCCTTCATGCAGAAATGCAGCCTGTTCTACAGTGACTGGGAGCCACAAGATGGATTGATGAGCAAGGCAAATATAAGGCCATTGTTCTTATTTAATACAACAAATGCAAGAGACATGCACAGTTAAAAGTCATGTGCTTGTCCTGACAGCAAGTATCTCCTTCGAGAAGCTGAAAATGAACTTACTTCTGCTTTTATAACTTTGAATTCCTCATTTCCATAACTGAAAGCAAACTGCACACTCTGAAATGGCAAACGGTTTTCCTTCTTTAGCTCCCTTGTCACTGTGTACTTAACCTTCCTAATAACACAGTATGTAGGAGGTTATACTTGCCTGAAAAAAAAATCTCCTCCTCTACTACCCACACAAAGTGAGTTACTGATGAACATTCTAGTCTTTACATATTATTTTGAAAAGGAGAAAGAAGTTTCATAATGGAATAAACTCAATGTCTTGACTGAAGCAGGGCTCCCACATCCTGCTGATGCACAAAAACTTCCCACATTTCATAGCTTCATTTATAACCTCCGTTTATTTGATATAAATTAATAGCATATTTCTTCCAACAAAGTCCACTTGCAGTGGGAGTGCAGTTAAATAAAAGTATGGCTACATTATTTGCATGTGCATGCCAGGAAATGCCTGTCCAAACCAGGATGTTTTCCTGAGAATCAGGAAAGATGCAGGGAGGAAGCAAGGGCAGTCAGGCCTCGGAGAACTGAAGCAGTATCTTGAACATATCTGTACTAGCCTTCCAAAACTGAAAATATTCATCTGCACTTCACATAAAATACTGTTTCAGCGATCAGTGTTTTGTTGATTCTAGATAACAATGAGAGTCTCATGTGTAGCGCTGACTCTCCAGCCAGTCCTGCCCAGCCCTGGGCACTCAGTGCAATCCATGTCCATGAGCGCCTGTGACCACAAATTCTTTGCTCTTAACCCAGGCTAGAATTTGGCTCCTACTTCTCATTGAGGTTTGGCAACACAGAGATTTTTATGGCTTTCCAAATAAGCAAGACCAAAGGAGCTCCCAAAATGCCAAAAAGGAAACAGACCACTTGGCTGACTTAAAAACACATAGAAGACATATGTGTGTTTTAAAGCACATATAAAAATCAGAGCACAGAACTGAAGTGGCCCCTTAGCATATCAGTAATTCCCATTTAACCAACACAGCTTATCTGTCTTTTCTCTCCTATGCAGTGAAAAAAGCAGAGTGACCTTTGCAGCTGTTACTTTTCAAGACAGACAGTATCTCAGGGAAAAACATCCATCAATGCAGCCTGCAAACTTTTAAATGTTCTGCAACATTGCAAAGGAAAAAATCATACACAATAAAAAATTGGTCATACAGCATAGAGATCTGTGAATATACACTGCTGTTTTTTTTAAAGGAATCTTTAATGTTTTTAAAAGAATATTTTCTATGGTTGCTTTTCTTTCCCACTATTTAAACTGAGAACACAAGCTTAAAGCAGAATTCGTCATTTTCTCCTTACTTGCATCTCTCTTGAGTTATCATCAGAAAAACAAGAAGCAAGGGCCCCTTTGTCCTTGTCTGCAGAGAAAGAAGGCATAAATGGGCTTAACAGCAACAATGTTGAAAAGGATTTAGATATGTACAAATTAATTATAGTGAAAAAACAGTATTTTAAATGTATATTTTTCAGTCTGAGAAATGCAAGTCTATGGACTTTGTCTTCAACATCTTCCTTATTATCCTCTCCTTTCCACTGAATATTCAAGTTCTTAAATAACCATTATTAAAATGACATGTAAATATGACCCAAAACTGTAGGTTGACATCCCTTCTACAGCCTCCTCCCATAGGTGGAATTTTCCCTGCCGTGGAGTTTTAAGAGAGGTTTCCATAGGTAGGGTAACCTCTGGAGTCTCCTGTTTGATGTGCCCATCCAGGGGCAGCTCCCAGGCTGCAATGCCACTTCTGAACAGGCTGCTCCTGTACTTGGAACGAGCAGATTCTGCAGACGCCACTGCTGGACATGGCTACGGGGTGAAGGGTGTCACGCCATCTGAGGCAGCGTGTTGACAGAGATGACATGCAGCAGAGCTGGACAACCATTGCACAGGGAAGGGAGAGAGTGTTCAGACATATCACTTTCCTCTTGTCTGAACCACCTGCATGAATTACTATGTCATTTTCTTTCTTTTTTTAAAAAAAGGAGTAAACCAGAAACTAAGCAGCACAGTAATTCAGTAGAGTTCTGCAAGTCACTATAGCTGGAATCATATATACAGGAGAAAAAGTATTTCTTGAAGGAGTGAGTGGAGAGATTACAACTATGTATTTCAGCCACTGCTGTGTCTGTGGGCAGAAACAACCATTCAGAGAACCATAACCAGCCTGGGAAGAAATGTCTCCAGTAAATACCATTTTTAGAGGAGCCAGTTCTTGGAAATGCTCTACACCATCCCTGTCCCACCATTAAACTCTTCATTCTGTATGCCTACTTTATTCTACCAGTTTCTGATACTAGTCAACTATGGGTACAGCCAGAAGACTTGTTTATGCCTCTCGTGACGGTGAGGACTTCCCTCTAAGGATCATGAGAATTTTCTGCCATGTTGATCACAGTCTCTTCTCTGGCGTCACAAAAATAACCAGAGGACTGGAGAAAATAAGGGATACTTTTGATGTAGACGAGAGTGTATAATGACTCATTTTTTTTACTATTTTGGAGACAGAGACATTGCAAAAGGATGAAGTCAGCTCTATCTGATCCCACCTTACTTCTCTAATAGTCTTTGATATTTGGATTAGGGAATTCTACTAACATCTTAGAGAATAACAGGTAAGAAAAAAAGTTTAATGTTCTTTTCCTGTTTCCAGTAGTTTCTATAGCTGGAAGACAAAGCCCTGTTTTTCCCACTGGCCCATAATAGGAGGAAGAGCATAATTGGTCTGTGCCTCCCCAAGGCATTGAGCCTGCGTAAGGCTGGCCAGCGTGGCTGGTAGGAGGGTGCTTGAAGAAACTCTTCAAAATTATTGCATAAATATTTACAGTTATCGCCTTTCCACACTACATGCTGCCAAACGATAGCAGATAAACCAGGTCAGCTATGGGCCAGTATGACTACCTCCTCCAGCCAGGCATCTGTTCCTACTGTTCCTACTTAGGACTGCAGAACTGTAGTACTTAGACTGATACTATCTGTTTCTTTGACTTTTCTACAGCAGAAATAGAAAAGAAAGAAGTATTCTACATCATTCTCTTTCTACAGCTGAACAGAACAGAGTAAAATCTCCCTCATCTATAAAGGCAATGTGCCAGACACAATTCAGTAGCATCTATACATGGGATAGCCATTCCCTGTCTGACACACTTGATGATGATGAATTTATCTACCTTAAACTGAAGGACAGGCTTTCTGCAAATAGAATGAGAACTAATGAAGATAGATTTTTGTTAGGAAACCACTTTCTGACTAGGAACTTCACTAGTCACTCTCACTTCGATTGTACAAGTAAAGGCTGCACAGTTGGTGCCTTGCATGCAGCAGGATAAATAAATAATAACAGGGAATTACAGCTTTTCTTACCACTAGAAATTTGGATACACAAACCAATGACTGGCTTACAAATATGATCACAACTGTTACGTGGCTAGGGCCTGGCAGCAAAGCTCCAGTTACTACAACTGGAAAGCTGAGTGGCAAAGATACTAATTTTTGTTTGAAAACAAAGGCTTTAGGTTTACTAGAGAAGTAGAAGGCACAACATCCACTTGTGTAAAGGGGAAAATAAACCTATTAATTTTTAAAGACTAGAGTTTAATTGTTTAAATATGAAAAATTGCACATTTCATTTGTGCAGTAGTATCATAATACTAATTCATGCTAGATAGTAATGAGAATATTCTTTTACTCAGGATAAATTGTGCCTACAGACTTATGCCTTAATGTTTTTACACATCACTTTTTGTTGTTTTTTAAACTATCTTTCTTAATGAACCATCCTGTGCAAGCTCAGCCTAAATAACTGTCTTACTGCTTTAATGGGAAAGCTCTGTAAGGCAAAACCTACTCTTTGCTGAATCTGCAACATGCTACTTAGAAACAGCACAAATGAGAAGCTGTAGCTGCACAACACAGTGATTTCACTAAATGAGAGTTTTCACAAAATAATGATATTTCACAAAGCAATCAAATATCACACTTTATAGTTAAGCAACAGATAAATGATAAAATATCACAGAAAATAAGAAGAAAAATTTTACATGAGTTAAATTATTTGGCTACGGAACAGAAATTAGAAGTAGCAATTGCTAAAATAATACTGAAGTACTGAGTAGCCTTTTTCTAGGTCCCCAAGGCACCTGCTAAAGGTAGTTACCTTGTGCTCGTTTTGCTCGTTTTCCTAAGTGGAAATTTGCTCGTTTTCCTAAGTGGAAATTATCCAAGTGGAAATTACTTAAAAAACAATGCCAAGCTCTTTATGTTGGTGAATGGTCAGAGGATGAAGACAATGGTCAGAAATTAAAACAGGAAAGATTCTGGCCAAACATAGGGCAAGTGTTTTCACCACGATGACAGCCAAGCACTGGAGCAAGTTTCCTGCCTATAGAGGATGTGACAACACCATCCTTGGAGGTCTTGAGGCTCATCTGGACAAAGTCCTGAGCAGCCTGGGCTGAGTTCAGTGTTGACTTGATTTTGAGCAGAGGTTTGGACACGGGATCATTGACTTTATGGCCTGTTAAGGTGGTGTGTCTTCTTCTCATTGAACAAAAGGCTTCAACATGGTAAAAACAATTTAAATGGATAAGAACTTCAAATATGGTCATTTATATCAAGTTGATATTTTATTCAAGAGCTCAAGAATGCTGTTGTTTTAATACAGCTCCACTTTAAGTGGAGTCCAAGAAGACTTTAATAAGTCTTCTCAAGACCACTTAGCCACCATAGTTTCTACTTCTCCGACTGTGAATACAGAGTCCAGCACAGTTCCTCCTCAGTGTTGGAACAGGCATATAAACTGTGCCATTACCCTGCTGTAAAACTCATGTTTGAAGACAGAGCTGTCAGCAATGAATACCTGAATATATCAAGACGTAAATTAAGGGCACATGCAGAGGAGGGAACTGCATTATAGATATGAACATGGATTTTTATTGTTCACAGTTGCCTTTGTCTCTTCATAAAAAATTATCTCGCTGACTAAATTATCAGCTAAACATCATTCTAGCTAAGAAATGGAGATTGAATTGCTCCTCAACTTTAATAGTGATCAATCTGTAAGCAGAAGAGATTTGTCTGCATTCGGATGTTTTTTAATAGCAAAAATTGTTTCACATAATTCATTTATATAAATATCCCCATGGAGTAACTGCATCAAACTCTTGACATCTTAAAACTGCCTGTATGCTTGTTTTACTGTAAAGCATCCTTCTGCCTGATGTTTTTTGGCAGAGATCTAGTAAACAGACATAACTCAATTATGTTAGTTTTAATACAAAACTGGATTATTTTTATTCAAAATATTAATGTTCTATTTGTTTATTAAACAAGCTTGCTCTGTTTTCCTATGTTGATTAAAAGTAAGGCAAACTGTTGAAAGAATTATTTGAGGATATTACGCTGAATTCAGCAGATACCTTCTCTGCTGATACCAGTTGGCATAGTACCAGGTTTGGCCCAGTAGTTTCACTAGAGCAGCAGGAATCTAGCAATTATATCTTATAGTCTGGCCAATTTACGGCAGCTGAGCATAAACTCAAGCAACTAACAAGCAGACTGGAAAACTCGAGTGTCTCTGGTCTGACTGTTTCTTTTGCTTTTTGAAATTTAACTCAGTTTAGTTTATTTCTGAAAACAAATGGTTGCTGGAGAATAAAATCTAAGGAAAGACCTACCTAAACAATTTATTGTGAGCAAAAACATCCTTAGATTGAAGGAATACATATCAAGTAAAAAAGAGCACCATCAACAAATAAAAAAATCAGCTTTTTCCCCTACCAACGGCTATATGGCTTTAGAACTGACTGAGTGATGCTTTCACAGAATCACAGAATGGTTGAGGTTGGAAGGGGCCTCTAGGGATCATCTAGTCCAACCCCCCTGCTCCAGTAGGGACACCCAGAGCACGTGGCACAGGGTGGCATCCAGGCGGGTCTTGAAGATCTCCAGAGAAGGAGACTCCACAGCCTCTCTGGGCAGCCTGTGCCAGGGCTCTGTCACCCTCACAGGAAAGAAGTTCTTCCTCAGATGCAGATTAAACTTCCTGTGTTTCAGCTTACACCCGTTATCCCTTGTCTTGTCACCAGCCACCACAGAGAAGAGCCTGGCCCCATCCTCCCTACAAGCACCCCTCAGGTACTTGAACATGTTGATCAAGTCTCCTCTCAGCCTTCTCTTCTCCAGACTAAACAGGCCCAGCTCGCTTAGTCTTTCCTCATACAATGGATGCTCCAGTCCCATAATCATCTTTGTTGCTCTCTGCTGGACCCTCTCTAGAATCTCAATGTCCTTCTTGTACTGGGGAGCCCAGAACTGCACCCAATACTCCCGGTGTGGCCTCACCAGAGCTGAGCAGAGGGGCAGGATCCCCTCCCTCGACCTGCTGGCAACGCTCCTTATGATGCAGGATCCCATTGGCCTTCTTGGCCACAAGGACACACTGCTGCCTCATGGCAAACCTGTTATCACCCAGGACTCCCAAATCCCCCTCCACAGAGCTACTTTCCAGCAGGTCAATACTGGTGCCTGGAGTTATTCCTCCCCAGGTGCAGGACCCTGCACTTGTCGTTGTTGAACCTCCTAAGGTCCCTCACCACAGCTGAGCAGATATGCTTTCATATGTCAAAAGTGTGGGTGGTGTTTGTACATTTAAAAAGCTGCATATTCCTCTCTCCTGAGTTTGCTTTTACCCATGTGTAGTGGTGGCACCTTGCTGGTAGCTGTACACTCCTGTAGGCATAGGTCAGTCTAGGCCATTGCTGCAGGCGAGAGAAGTCTCCATGGAGGTTTTTGGGCAGCCAGGAGAATTTAAGAAAATC
Source organism: Crypturellus undulatus (assembly GCA_013389825.1). Classification (NCBI taxonomy): domain Eukaryota; kingdom Metazoa; phylum Chordata; class Aves; order Tinamiformes; family Tinamidae; genus Crypturellus; species Crypturellus undulatus. Next base: position 1,296,995 of record VWPW01011294.1, on the reverse strand, counting down.
ATAACGGGCAAAAAACAGAGCTCTAAATTCCATCTTCTTTCTCTCTCTTCCCCCTACTACAACATGAGCATCTAAAATGGAGATATCACTGTTTAGACTCTGAATATTCTCTCAGTGCTATTTTTTATATGTGAAATAATCCCTCTCAAACACTGGAGAAGCACCAAGCACAGATACCACCTTCCCCAGAAGCAAGTGAATGCTCCATGAGCTTCTTTGGGCTCTGTGAGCCAGGCCAGGTCATCAGGTTCTGGTTCCCCATGGGACCCAGGGCTCCTGACTACCAGCTCCTGAGAGCTGAGAAACTGTGGTCCTACTCTAGGATGAACTGGGCCAAAAAAGTCAAAGTACTCAAGAGAAAAGTTTATTGTCATTTTCCAGGAAATTCTTCCAGACTACACACTACTTACGTTGGATATTGCTGCTGACAGCTAAGACAACAGCTATAGAAGTTGCTGTACACAAATGAGTAGAAAGTCCTGTAATTCTGGCTTCTTCCATGCTTTGGAAATTTCTGATAAAAGGAAGATAATAATTATGGTAATCTCAGACAATTTAGACATCTTCAGCAAGAGCTCACAATAATATCTTGATTAGCCTGAAGTGTTTGAAAGTTCTTAAAATGTCTCAAATTTTACTGCTTAGTAAGTTTGAAAAATAAAAACAAAACATTCTAAAAAATAAACAGACTTCCTCTTTTTTTCAAGTAAACGGGAAGAATTTCTGAGCTCTATCTAAGGCTACCTTTTACACTTTTTGTTACATGATTCTATTACTGCAGGCAATGTGCAATTGAGGCTAAGTCTTTAAGGCAAAAAAACAAGCAGACATTCTATGGTGCTTGTTATGCATAGCCCTCTGATACTGGAAAGTATAACACAACTGACTATTCAACACAAAGATACTTAAGCACCTGCTTTCCAGTTGAAGCAAAGTACTAACATTCCCAGTACAAACAGAAAAAGAGGAGAGGAATAAATTGTGAGATTAAACAGTTTTGGTCCCCAACACATATGCTGTCTGGAAATGCAAAAATAAAAAAGGAGGAAACGGAAGCTCGTTCTGTCAGAGTGAGCTTCTATATCAAAAAGGAGGGCAGAAGGTAGCTCAGTTCCTAGTTCCGATAACTAGATAGTTATAAATTTATATGCTTGATTTCATAGCTCACTGTCTTCAGCAGTGCCTGAAGACACCTGTTTTACCCTTCATACAGAAATGAACAATGTGGACAGCATATTTGAAAGCAGAGGAGACAAGGGACGGTGAATCCAGAGAGGAGTTTGACATATTTAACACAGAAATCCCCGCCTTGCACCTGGACAGTGACGGTGCACAGCCTGCCACGTCAGAGGCAGATCTGCTGCGAAGGGCACTAACCCATGGGCTATACTGGAGGGACAGTCACTCTTGGTGTGCCCCAGAGCCTGCGACCATGCTCCGGGTGTCCCTGCTTGAGCAGCTGTTTTGGACCAGATGATGTCTAGAGGTGCCTTCCAATCTCAGTCATTCTGTGACTGTGATTTACCCGCATAGGCAGTAGGCTGACCGCACTGAGGCATCCCTCCCATCTTTCCCACAGAGAGCAGGGCATATGGAATGGCTCTTTGATATGAGGTCAAAACATGTACAGAGTAACCTGCTCACAAGGCGAGTCAGGACCACAGCCTGAGCATGGGCTGCGCAAGACAGGATAGCTTTGTATTTTACAGGAAATTAGTGTTTGCTGAATAGTACATATTGCTCTGAAGGCAGTTGCGTGTCATCGAGTTCTCTAACAGCCAGGTGCTTTTGAAATCATTTCAAATCTGTTTACATGGATAATAAGAGAATAGCCCCTCAAGTTTTCCTGTGATAAATGCTACTTGTTTAACAGGGACAACCTGACCTCAATACTGGTTTCCCCTTACGTCTCTCTAATGTTTATAAGGAATAGTGAAGAGAATTAATTTTATAGTAAATCTTCACTTTCCTACAAATATACAAGTGGGAACACACAGAGGAATAGCATCAATCTAAGGAAAGATGTAATGTTAAGGTAGTTTATTTTAACTGGTGCAAATTTGCCTGTAAACATTTATTAGCTTTGTCGCATCTCTCTTCACAAAAATGATAACAAACTTCTCTTGTATCCCAGAGAGAAACAGCATCACACCAAGGATTTACTAACTGTATACAAACCCAGCAGGAGCAATTGCAAACAGACTGCCCCTCTGACTGGTTTCTGGCAGCTCACAAACACAGAACACACTGGAATCCACCAACAGCCTCACAAAATACTTGGAAGTTGAGCATTTTACCCTGGTGCTCAAATATCCAAGTTATTTTAGCTTTTAGCTTGCAGCTCTGCTAGGCAACTAGACCCTCCCCTGGAGCAACAGGTGAGGCCATAATCCTCCCCAGACAGCACTCACCATATCCCAGAAGGATGCAGGAACTTACAGCCAAATTAACACATTCCTGCTGGCTGGAGGGAGGGTTTCCTCCCATCTCATCCCAAGGGCAGTGGGGTGACAGCCCTGCTCATTTGGAAGCAAAGCTCTTGCCCGGATGTTGTGCTTTGAAAAGCAGTGTAAGAGCCTTAGCAAGTCCTCCCATATCATGGCAGGAAAACCTTGTATAATGTGCCAGAAGAACTCCTCTGTCTGTGTTGCAATTTACTCACAAACAGAAATCCATTTTCCTTGCTGAATTCTAGCCTAGTCTTAGCAGATGTTTTGTTTATAAGTTTAGGAATTTTAGGAAGAGAACATTGCCAGGAAAGATAGCAGCCTACTGCAACTTCAGGCATCAAGTGGGCAGAAAGCAGTGAAAAATATTAAATGTGTCAAAATGGAGGCTGATTCCCCCTCCTTTTTCCACAGCCCTTGAAGTCTCACTATACATATAAAAAAGTCAAAACATACAGGCCAACTAAGTGTTCTTTGTAGGTATGTATTTTCTGGCAGATTTTAAAAGGTATTTGGCTCCTAAACATGCAAACAGCTACCCCACATTTTCACTTGTCCTGCAAGTTATGTATTAACCTGGGTGCTCTTTTAAGCCAAGCTGCAGAGCTCAGATGCATGCCCCGAGATGGATAGGATGTGGGTTGAGTGAGATTTGGGTTATGCTGGTAGTCCTTTTTTTCCTTGACTCTCCCTCTTGTTCTACTTTTCACTTAAAACCAACCAACCAACAACAAAAAAAAAGGCAATAAGCCATGACAGAGTATCAGATATCAGATGGAACATCATGCTGAAGAAATGAAAATAACCAGCCTGCAGATGATAAGTATTAAGTAACATTCATATGGGTGGCTTGAATTTGGTGCTGGGCATCAGTGGTCCTGTTCTGTCTTCTTAGTTGCTCCTTGAAGGTGGACAAGCCACGTAAACTCCAATCTGTGCTACTGCCTGTGTACGTATGGACCGTGGATCTAGTAGTGCTGTACATAAACAGCAAGCCGAGATTTCATTCCAAATCACCCACAAAACAAGCAATGGATAAGCAGAAATGGAACAAAGTGATTTTGTTGTTTTGCCACTGGTTGCAGGCACAAAGAAAATGAATGGACCTCATGGCACAGTGACTCCATTGTCATGGACCATCCCACTGGCCTTAGTGTACCTTCAAGGCATCAAATCCTTACGCTGCATCACAGCGAATCTTTGAGACATACACCTCTTCTTAGAACTGCAGCCTAGCTTCAGCAGAGCAGTCCAAATCTTCACTCTGATTTAAGGAAACAGAATTCAAGGAACTTGTTTTTTCCAGTTAATCATTACTTTAAGTTTTCTTGACTGTTCAATGGGGGAAAACAAAAAAACACTTTGAGCTCTGCTACATGCAACAGCTTGCCTGCATCATGGCAGTTTCAGAAGTGCTCCAGACAAAATGTCCATTGTCTGATTATCTGTAATGGAAAAGTTCAGGTCCACACTATCTTTTGTCCATGTCTTTTTTTTCTCCTCACATATTCAAACAAACTATTCCCAAATGAAAAATGAACTTGCTAATCAGATCATTTACTGAAAAAAAAAGAAATATTTTCCTAATATTTCCTAATATTTTTCCTAATATTTTTCTAAAATGACTGATTTTCAGTGGAACTTTGTATTATGGTGCATTAACTTTTTGATTGAATTCTACTACATACAAACACATGCAGTTAAGCATGAGAGAATCTGTTTAAGAGAATCATTGACTTAGAAGTCAAGTTGCAGCTTGCCTTGTCAGTTGGATAAAAGCTTTTCCAATGCTTTCAGCATTCATAATATCTGTATTTAGGCTGGACTCTAAGAAGAGCTTTGTTTTGTTTTGTTTTATTTTGGGTAAGACATTGCGCTTCTCTAGCCTGCACCAAAACTTCCAAATCTCAGAGGAAAGGAATATCTTATGTTTTGATAATTTTGTCGAACTTTAGTCAAGTAGGCCACTGGGTTCAAAGTGACCAGGGAATATGATTAGCAGAGTCTGATTGTTATCCTTCACTTCCTTAGGAAAGCCAATCTAAAAATGATGACTTGCACAGCTATTTGGATATGACAAACTATTAAATCCTACTGCTATTTGCAAAGAGCTACACTGATTGGTTCTGATCTAGCACTAAGCTAAGTCTTACCAAAGTTCCCAATATCAGCTTTGGCTAGAAGCAGTTTCCTGGATGGAAAATTTATTTAGTCTGCGAGCAACATCCTCCTCCTCCTCTTTGTCTTTACTTAAAATAGAAATAGTGTACTTTTCCCATGGCATATGGTAAGTGAATGTTATAATGATCTTTCTCACTTTAGCCTCATTATTCATTTTTAAGCACGTTAGCCTTCAAGATTTTAAAAATCTTGATTCAAATCCTCTTAGCAGCAGTTTTATTGCTCATATAATGACATTCACCCAGAAGAATGTGTTTAATTTATGGGTCACTGGGAATATTAAGCTAATCAGTGACAGTATTCATGCCACAGTCCTACCTTGAAATGCAAGTGACTGCAAGACAAGTAACATGTTTAGTGCAGAAAGACACAGTCAGGCTGATAAATTATCGTATGCCTACATGAAACTTCTTGTTAGTTCCTTTCTCCAGAAAATGTCTCCCTAAAGTATCTTGGTCAGCTTGAGTTGTAGTAAACGCATTCAAGAAATGTTTCTCCATTTCCACCTCTGCTTGAAAAGCCAGTTGTGCTCAGCAAGGTATTAGTATTTACTAAGCAGATCAGATGAGGTTTACCTAGACATACACATAAATTTCGTTCAAGAGGAACAATGGTATATCTCAGAGATCAGAGGCTAATGTTCCACCGCATATATTTTAAAGTCCCAGAGTACACCTACTTGCCTGAATCTATTGTTAAAGAACAGCAGTTTTACATTGCTAGAGCTTCATTAATTTCTTAAACAGATTACTTCCAGAAGACAAAAACTGTTCACCTTTTTAACTTGATGGCATTACAGATTATCTTCTTCTAAATTAAACAAACTGTAAAATATACATTTTTTTCAGACTGCTTTTGTTAAAAATATTCTATATTAATTTCCAAGGAAAATAATCCACTTATAATATTGAAATCTTGTGAAAAATCCTAACATTTTTTCAAGTTATAAGAAAAGCAAAGAGAAATTAGTCCATCTGTCCAATAGCCAATTACAAAATGATAGTGTTTCCATTGCTGTGTTCTCCCTGAAAACTTTGAAGCATAAATATATATGTTCTGGCAATTAAACTGTTAATTCATACTGAGTGCTGTATAACTCAAACAAATTAAGATGTAATCTCCTTTCTATTCTTTTTCTATTTACACTCGTTCAATTTGATCATATTTGGACAGAATATCTGTCAATTTACACATGAAGTAGCCTTCCATAATACTTTGCTACCCATTGCAACGATTCCAATCACACAAGTTACCTTGTTTCCTATATGTTAAATATGTACCGCTCCTTTTTCCAATTCCTTGTGGAAAAAGTATGTTAAAGTAAAAATTTGCAGTAATTTCTTTGATCTCCTACAGCTGTTTTTACTTCTATTAATGTATTTCTTTCCATCCTGAATGACATGCATGTACAGATAGACTCTGCCTCATAATCAGTGGGAATTGTTGTAGGCATTTTATGAAGCTTCAGAACATTTGCTGGCTGAAGAGACATCAAGTCATGTTAAATTATTTAATATAGTCATATGATCTCTGAAATTGGTTATTTCTCTGCATCGCAGAAAGGAGATAAATTGTTACGGTGCAACACAACTTCACAACTGGCAATTTTACAGCATTTGCTTTTTAAAATTTTATTGTCAAATATGCAACAGTGTTTTCACCTCACTACCTCAGTATTTTACAGAAGCTTAATCTAAGGTGACAGCCTGATGACTTCTCTGAATGATAGTGGCAAGAGAGCTGCTAAAGTGGCAGAAGTGGTAACACACCATTACACAGCAAATATTACTGATATTTATAAAAGAAAAAATGAAAATTCAGTAACATCTGATCTCTTTTGTCAGCAAAGAGCACACTCTGACAGCCGTGAGCAGTGTCCTGGCCATATACCACCGTTCTGCAAAACACCAAACAAAATAGACTAAGTAACTGGGTGTCAACTCCTACCTTGCTATCTTAGAAAAAGAAAGGAAGTCTTGTTCCTTCTTCATTTTGGAAAAAAATGAGTGTTAACTGAAATTGCATTCAGAAATTCTAGCTCTCCTTACTGAAGGTATAACTCCAACAGTGTCTATAAACTTTCTTTTGAGTTCCTGAGTTCATCCTGAGTCCTGCCACTGTGGGCAACTAGCTACACAGCAGAAAACAAGTGATTTTGAATACCATCAGCGAACAACATTATTTGACCCATGAATAATCCAATCAATTTAAATAAAGACTTTTCTTGAGCACAACACTGAAGATGACCTTTCTGTATTTCAATTTTCAGTATTAGAGGATGAATTTTCCTGGCTAGACACTGGCAAAGTAGATAATGGGAGAAAGAATGAGATATTTAACTAACAGATGTCCACTTGTAAACTATACCTTACTAGTTGTGCTAGAGACACTTTAGATCAAAAAAAAAGGAACTGTTGCAGTACATTCTCTTTGGAAAAAAATCTATTTCAAATGCCCTCTGCAATGAACCCCACTTTGTTTACAGTGTCAATCTGTGAACAATGTAGCAAAAGCAGTAATAAACAGCATTGATCCAAAGTTTATTCCATGAAGTCAAAGGTCTGCCTGTGCCTTGTGTGCCAGCAAGGCTTAGGAAAAAAATAGTTTCTCCCCAAACCCAATTATTTTAATCTTGTATCACTGTCTTTCATGCTTTTCTAGTGTGAGATTGTGTTTATTTGCCTTTTTATTAAAGAGGTGCTTTTTTAATACATCAGAGACGCTAGCCTTTTTTTCCAACTTTTGAGAATACTCGTTGACCACACAAACAGTCAGGCTGTTCATTGCCATCTATAGTGAAGAGCATCAAGTGGTATTTGGTTGCACAGTGGGACATCCTGAAATCTGAGGTAGTGTAACTCCTGTTTGCCAGGTTTATCTAATGTCCCTAATCTCCCTTAAGTGTCATAATCAAAAAACAGAAGCAATATGAAAAATGATTTCATATTTAGCATAAAGTAAATACTTTTATATAGTGTGCATATTAAGACTGTATATACTACACTATTTACTCCACGTGCAAACATATTACATTTATCAATATACTTCCATCAACTTTTACTAATTGGATTTAGTGACTTGGGTCCAGACTACTGTAACTCTACAAATAAAGCTGTTATATGTTGGATTCTGACCATTACAGCAATAGATTCTTATTCACGTATTTATCTTGGTGACCACAGTAGTAACTCCACAGCTCAGGCTCCTGTCTAGCAACAGAGAAATCTATGACCACACGCCCATGCACTAGCTTTCACATGTGTTGCAAATATTCCCTTTCCTTTTCTCTCTGAACTTCCCGCACTGACTCAACGTTTCTGTAAAAAAGATTTTGTTCTATTTTGCAGTCAGAATTAGTAGGATTATTTTTATATTAGTACTTTGTATCAGCAACATTACCTCCATTCACCTCTGTACTTTGCTCTCTTCCTGAATATTAGTTCATTTTTTAGAACTGAAGAACAGCTGGGGTTGGAAGGGACCTCTGGAGCATGACTAGTCCAACTCCTCTGCTCAAGTGAGGTCAGCTAGAGCAGGTCATTACACTGAGTTTCGTTTATCTCCAACGATGGAGACCCCACAACCTCTCGGGCAACCTCTTCACAAGTTCTAGTATTTATTATAGAGCATCATTTTTTTCTGGAATTTTCAGCAATTCATCTCACAGCCTAAGTCTGCAACTCTCCAATAAGAAAACAGAAATGGAAAAATCAATGGTTTAGCCAGATAAGTTTTGGCCTTTTCATAGGTTTCATAGTCAATATTTTCTCTGCCAGTCCGTGCTTTATAGCTTTCTTATTGATTCCTGCATTTACCCTCAACCGTAAGAAAAATGTATATGAAACATAGGCACAGAGGTCCATAGGCATTTATGTGCTTAGCATTAGAGTCAGGTAATTGCACCTTTTCACATGTGTCTGCCCAAATTTCCAAGCTTGCTGTATTTTCAAGAATCAAGGCTTTTACATTAACTTTGCTTTTGACAGGCTTGGAATATCTTCCATCCTGTCAAAGAGAACAGCTTGCATTCTTTGCTGAATTTCCTAATGATGAATATTTAACTTGTTAAAATGCCAATATTCTGTTCAAGTTTGGCGGCAGTACCATGCAATTACTTTTGTAAAGGAAGTATAGACTGAACTCAATTTAAGTAAAAAAAAAAAAAGATTTACAGAGATGTGCACATGCTGTGCCTGCATAGCCTCTATGAAGTGAGAGCACTGAATTCAAGAGAAAATGGAGCAAATCTTGATCTGATGACAGGTTTTAACTTTGCTGTCCCAAATCCATTAAGATTTTTCCATAAAGTGAATCTGCTGTTGATTAGGAGAATGTCTTAGAGATACGATGTTCTCTCTTAGTGGTCACGGTCATACTTTTTTTTCTGTTGACAGCTGTAATATATATTTTTACTTGCATGAAAGAGAAAGAAAATACAGCTTTGTCTTCTTCTAGATATACAGCTTACATGAACTGCATTAGTAAAGTGTAAATTTCCCACTGATGACCATTTTAGAACATGCATCACCCACGGAGAGCAAAATGCTGCAATTTCTGAAACCCATTTTTCAGCCACACTCTCCAGTATATTTTACTTTCTTTCCAGATTTGTTCTGTTGAGAGAAAACTAACCTCTGAATCTGAATTATAAGATTATATGGTAATGAAAGAACGAGATTAATGGAGTTAGACAAAGTCTGAAGGCTTTCTTTGTGCAACAGGAATATCAAAAGATCATGCAAGCAGCTTGCAGGCTGAGTTAACAGATTCAGAGAAAAACTCAGTAAAATGAGTCCCATGGTTTAAACCAAAGGAACATTTCTCCTGCAAGCCTAAAACTTTTTTACATGTAGTGGAATAAAAGAGTCCCTGATGTTATATGACAGTGGAAGTAAAGTGTCCCTAAGCACATGGTGGAGCTTGGAATAATGTTCTACTTGTGCCTCAGTTTCCTGAATAATCTGAGCATGTGATCCCGAGGAATCTGAGCAACTTGTGAGTGGCTGAATAATCAGAGAGTTTGGCATTTGATGGGTATGACAGAAACCTTATGAAACAGCAAATACATACAGAAACAACTGACTACAGGCATGACCCAACTTCTGAATGCACTAAGACAAAAATAACTGAAAAAGGGAGAGATTTGCTGTTATTGAATCTATAATTCTATCAGTGTTGTCCAGTTCTGTCCAGTTTTGTTTTTGAGGCTGAGTGAGTTAAATTAAACCACGCAGGCAATTAGAGACTGGAAGGACCCGTTCTCACCCCACCAAACTGTCTAGAGAAGCAGAGAATGTCTCAATGTCTTGCAAAACAAAAGTCTGGTTGCTCTTTATAGACGTACCACCTGAGGTGTTTTACTTAATACCAGGGAAAAAAAAGAACTACTCAGGCTATTTGAGAATGATGTTAACTGCAGGGGAATATTAAAAAAAAAAAACAATAGTTTTTGCAGGAAATAATTACAGGATGGAAATCAGAAGGAGGTTACTAATCATTACAGTAGCACAGTCAAGCAGCAGTTCTCCAATCAGTTGTGCCAGACAAAAAATAAACTCTTAACTGCTTTTTAGGCTCATAAATTGATTGAGATAAGATGAATTATAAATCCATGTTGCTTACAATAGCCTTAGTTTCAATCCCCTGGTTCTGTTACAGCTCTAGGTTCCTTTGGGAGTGTATCAGCAAGGATCAGAGGCTTGTATCTCTAGTCCCCCCACCAGGAATCAGAGTCAAAACATGCTGGCCTAGTACATCCCCTCGTATCTGATTGCTCATCTCAGAAACCACTGAACAAATCAAACGTGGAAACCTTGATCACAGTTCTGTTTGTTTTCAGGGTAATTATTGCTGTTGGCAACTCTGACAGAAAAGGAATGACTCAGAGTGAATCAATATGTCCACAAGCAAAGGCAGAGTTTACAGATAGAACATGACACAGCTAGAGCTGATTAATCCTCTGTATTCTACAGTCATAATACAGAAGTATGAATATACACCAAATAATCGTTTTTTTTTCCTCCACCACCATATCCTCTATCAGTAATTTTAACATGAGGAATTGCATCTGAATTATTGCTAATGACAGAGTTATTTGGGAAATGTCATTTTGTGGTCTTTCAAATGTTGCCACCTCACCTAAGCCCAAATTCCGTGTTTCAAAGGTGCTTTGAAAACTTAGTATCAGTAAATCTAAGATCCGGGATTATCCAATCAGGTCTTACAAGAAAGTGATTTTCTGTAAGGAAGTAACAGTTGTAAAACATTTTTTTTCATTCTATGAAAATATCTCCTCCATTCCACTCTAGGGAAAAAGCAATTTTTGAAATCTTTACAGTAGAATGGAATCTGCCTACAATTTCCATGCACAGTGCACACCAATTCTGAAATGTCATTGTGTTAAAATCTTTAGTATATAATTACCCTGTACTTTGTTTTCAGTAGATACTTGCTTCAAGAGATGTTAATATTAGTTTTGCATTGAGACCATTCAGGTTTGATATATTTCAAGATTTTTCTTTTTTTATAAAAGCTCAAGCTTGTGAGGATCTGAGTTGAAATGCCCAAGGTCCAGGAACAAAAAGTTCACATACCTGAAAGCACGACTAGTGTCAGGCCTAATCTGGATGACTGCCTCCTGCTCTCAGCGCAGCTTGTTGTCTACTTAACAGAAAGCAGCGTTTGCCCTGGGGCTCTCTGGTTCAAGGGAGTTTCTGCCACAGCAGGACAATTCAGCTGGGGGCAGCAGGCATCCCAGCCCGGAATAGCACAGCGTGTCGCTGGTGGGAATAGTGCTCCAATGCAAAGTGGATGTTTGAGTTTGATGTCCCCCAGGTCAGGAACAGGTCTGACACCGCCTTGTCTAATTTCTGGTCTATCCACTTGGCTCTAAAAGGGAGAATTTTCATCTGCCACACATTACATAAAAATAGTGATTGGGGACAGGGTTGAAAAAAACTAGGATAGATCTGTCCTATTTCTAGGCACATGGCTGTGTCTGCAAAGATTTTAACGTCAAAAGCAACATGCAATTGGGCTTGAGGCACTGAGCAAGTTGTCTGAAAATACTACTTGGGGATTTAAATAGAATTTATGTGTCTATGTTCCACTTCAGATTTACTCCCCCATCCCTGCATTTTATTATCCAACTCCTAGGTGTCATGTGGTGCTTACTAAAATAGAGTGCCTGGTCTGCGTTGGACTTGCTTCAGATCTTTGTTAGCTGATATATTCCAACACACTTCCCCTTTGACCCCGCCTTTGGCAAGACGAATCTTAAGCAAGAATGAGGTAGTGGAGATAAGTTTAAAATGATTATTAATGCTAAGGTTATTCAGTCCCATAGCCCATGGGAAGTGAAGTATGTAGGGATATTTATGGTGAACTGCTCCCTGTATGATGGCACACATTGAATATTTACTGAGTAGAACACAACATTTTAATGGAAACTCATTTTCGGAGCTACACTTAAGATCCAGTGTAGCAGCAGAAGCATAATTTCTCAAGTTAAAGTCCTCTAAATATCTTTATTTCCTCTAGCTCTCCACACCATTAATTAAAATGGGTTAAAAGGAGCTTGGGCATCTCTTTTCTGTCTTTCCCACACAGATTCTTAAATGCTAATTTCTTATAAACAGACAAATTCATACCCAATTAAATGTTTAATTAATGGTCACCATGCAGTTGTCAAATAATCACCACCAACATTAAAAAAATCCATTACAATATCAAATAGTTTTTTTTTTTTTTTTCCGAATGACAGATATTTGGAGAGAATCAGCAACTATAAAAGTCATCTTCTATCTTGCTTGTATTTGCCTGAAATCTTGTGGTGTCCTCTGTCAAATAGGATGAATTTGTGAGGATGCTGTGGAAGATTAGAGTTGCTACAGGTGATCAGAGCAACTCTAAAAGCAAGTAACATTAAAAAGATAAAATTTTATAACCTTAAGCCACTTACTTAGGTCAACAAGCACCCAGGTGGTCAGGTTAAGACTCTCAACTTTCGCTTTTGAAGAGCACCCAGTGATTCCTGTGCACTGTAGGAGAAGTCCCAGCACTTAAGGATGCGTTTCATCCTGCAGTGCACAACTACTGAAAAGAATTGCAGAGGTCCATGCTTTGACACCTAAGTTCTTCAGTGTGTCTCTGAGGCCACATCGCTGCCTTTAAGGTGCTGGCCAGCTGTGCCGCTCAGCGGAGCTGCGCAGCAGCAGCAGCGCGAGTCCTTGGCACCACTGCCTTCCTTCCAGGAGACCCCAACTCAGCACCCACAGGGCAGGTGCAGCCTTCACAGACCAGGGCTTCGTCTGCGTGGGACTGAGAGCAATTGCAAAGACTCATCTGGAGGGGGAAGAATAAAAAAAACACCAGCCAACACTAGAGGTGGTCACTCCTTGAAAAAGAAAATAGAATCCCACCTATTTCTTCCACTTGTAATTCTGGCAACCTGGCATCAAAATAGCAATGGTGACACTTTAAAAAAAGTCACTGTTCTTTCTTTCTTGTGAAAGTGCAAATATATTCCTCTTTTTCTACAAGACACGGTTTCCACAGTGACCACACAACATCATCTGTTGTTTGTCATACGATTGTGTAAGACACCCACTTCTTGCTAGTGATGTCAAAACAATACATGAAAACTGAAAAATTCTGGCATGCACTATCACATGTTCTTAAATATAGACATGACAATATATACCCTTCACATCTTGCTACCCAGTGTAATCCTCTGGTTTTCTGACAGAGGAGTTTCAGAAACAGTGTAGACAAACAGTGTGATCATTGACGTTACCATGCATGCCTTGCCCTGTGCGCTTCAGGAAGAATTTTACACTGGCAGTGGAAGCAGTTCTAGGTATCATCTCTCTACTGCTCTTCCAAGGCTTGGCATTTGGAAACATTATCCCTGAAACTCTGGTCATGCCCAGCGATGGCCAGTGGAAGGGGGACAGACTGTTGCATCCCACAGCAAGCAGAGTCAGCTCCAGCTCCCCAGAACTCGCAAGTCAACCTAAATTTCTTTGCAGAGTTAACCTGAACTTCAATCTCTGGGAATAAAAACTATCTTGCCTGAATGAAATAAAGGAAAGAAAAAGATGTTAATATCAGTTAAGCCTGGACTGTTTGCTTCCACACAGGCTGGTAATATTGAATGATCTTGGCTATTTTAACGTCTTGTCTGCCCCTCTCCTTTCTCCCAGGGAGCTGTTATTGTTGCCCTTGTGAGCACGCGGACCTTCTGCCAACTGCTGGAGTCCTGCAGGACTGGGTTTTGTTTCGGGTTTTTTTTTTGGCTTTGTTCTGCTTTTTGAATGGAGCTGCAGTTGAATAATTTATATATTAAAAACCAATCTGCTGTCTCAGACTAACAGTTTTGATAGACTGAAAACATTACATTTTAACTACCATATACTCCTGGGATTCATATTTTCAAATATATTTGATTAATAACTGGAAACCCACATGAAGTCTGGTACTTGATCCCTGTTCGCAGGAAGCCTATTTACACAGCAGCAGACAGTGTCAATCTTACATGAAACAGTTGAGAGTCATTACGGGGGGGCTGGAGTTAGTCTTAACTATCGCTACCCTGGTACCATGCACTGCGGTTTAAACCCGGCTCTAGGAGTGGGGCAATCTCCCAAGCTGCAGACACACAGTGACCATTTTTATATCTTTGCGTCTGAAGAGAAATACTGGTTGCTTATCAAATTTGTCTATTATCTGTTTGGGGGAGGCGGTTACATTCAAAAATAACTACAGAGAAATTAAAAAGCTGTGTTGCTCTGCCAACTACTTCTATTATTATATCTAATTATCGTGAGAACCTTTCCTCAGTTCTCACCAGGAACTTTTACACTTAAATAACTTGTCATAATAGCTGCCATCAAAGCACTTCTTTGATTCACCTACAGTTATTTTAAATTCCCTAGATGACATTTGGAACTTTCTGAAGACAAGTTTTAGAGTGATATATACTCTGTACAACCCTGTCAAAATCAGAACAAAAACTGCCTCAGTTCAATTTTTTGCTGATGCTCACTGTGTGAAAATGCTTCATGCTATTGCTAGGCTAGGAAATTTGCAATTTATCACAGACTTAGAGGTGAAATCAGCAGAAGAAACACATTTGTAATAGCACATAATTATTTATTTGCTATTGGAGTGCATTCTATGTTATATATTGGTCTGGCTTTTCAAGAGTCTTTCATGCTAAAGCAAGTATTACGAAATACTGGCAACTGTATCAGAAAATGTAGCTATAAATTAGGGATGCACTGTGGTTTTTTAAAAAGAGATTTTTTTTTTTTACCTACTAGGTTGTGTTAATGATGCAGTACCATTCAAATAGATTATAAATATTTTTCTACATGCTGCTATGAATCACAGGATTCAACTTTTTATATAAAGAGAATGTATTTTATTCCGTGCATAACATTTCTGATCTATGAACAATTAACTTCGTATGTTCACATCCCAATATAAAGCTAGGTTAATTTATATATATATCACAATGAAATCTTAGAACCAAACAGTAGGAAATATTAGACAAAGAGATTTGTGTGGAAATTACCTAGCTAAATCTGAATCTTGTTGTTTCATTTACATAATTTTTAATGTATACAGAGCCTTTAGACATAGTCAGTTGGATCAGAAATGCTTGTGGCAGGCCAACAGCACAGCTATTGTGGTAAACCTTGACTGAAGTTAAGTAGATACCACACAAAGGTTTTAAAGGGTTCAAGAGCCAAATAAATAAATAGAGTTGCATTTCTGAGCCAAATTTTGCTAAAAGAAAAATCTGCTTTGTATTAATAATATAATTCACCTTTTCCTATTTTGAGGAAAAAAAATACAACATTTCTTACCTACTTTGCATATCAGTAGACTTTGGAAACACTTGATTGGATTTTAGTTTTGGCTGATCTGAGTTGGTTTATACTGAATGACAGTAGCCTAGGAAATAGGAACATGGTTTGAAGATCCAAACCCCAGTAAGAATTAGGACAAAATTTCAGAAACTTTGATGGATTTTCCATCAAATTTGAAAAGTTATATAAATATCTGATTCCCTCAAGTGTCACCATGAGGCTTGGGCATCTTTTTGGATATCTTGTATCTTTGGATATGTCTAAATGGCTCAGCAGATTGATTTCATGGTTGTTTCTATGTTTTATTCTCAGTGCTTAAATGTATCCTAATCGGTATTTTCCCCACAAAAGCACAACCCCCTGCTGCAGAATTTATGGAATGAAATAATCCTTAATATTATTGATGCTTGATACATTAATTAAGAGATGGATAGTCACCAAAACAGCAAATCAGACACATTCTAGAGGAGCTCCAGAAGGATCTTTGAGTTTTTTTTTTTTACCTTGAGAAGTTCATATCTTTTTTTCCTTTATGATTATAATTGAATTGTTAGAAAAACATTACTAACACAAGAGATAAAATTTATTCTAATTCTGGATTATTCAGACAATAATCTATTCTTTTGTTGCAGAGCACTGCTGTCATAGGAGGAATGCCCCATTTTTAGTGCTTGCAGAAAGGCGAAACACCTACCGTATTTCCCTCTTTTTTGTGCTCTGGTAATAGGTTGTTGCTCTCCTAGCCAGACTTCATGCTTTTGCGATAGATTAACCAATACAGTGCAGTCTCTGCAGGCAAATGATGACAGCTGTCCTATAGAAATAATAAAAATTTATATTTCCCTTCATAGTTTCTTTCCACATCTCTGCACCAGTGGTTTAAGTCTGACACTTTGGAAATGTCAGGTGGTTTCAGGTGCTTTCAGTCTTGCACATTTTTATCATAATTTTATACTTTTTTATATTTTTCCATCTTGCCAGCAAGGCTTCATGTCATTCTCCAATGTATTATCCATCAGGTACTGTATTTTTAAAAAAAATACTGTATTAAACAATGTCTTAAGAAAGCTTCTGGAGAGTCTTGCTTGGTCTGTCAAAAGGACTAATAAAGTTTACCCAGCATCTTGTCAAATTATGTCTATTTTTATGTGGGTTAAATTTTACTCCTCATACATATTTTACTCCTCTTATATACAATCTTGCCAGTGAAAAAGCCAGTTTTGCCCAAGACAGAATGCATGAGAATCTAGACTAAATCAATGATGCAGTTTAAGCAAGAGTGGAAATTACCTCTGGCACTTTTGTTCCTTGTGTGGTGATTTTTCTAGGTAATTTATACTTTCCTAACTTCTCATGAGCCAGAGTATAAGCAGCATGTGGAACTAAATTTACTTTTCGTTATTATTTGCAGTTCATTCCATTGCAGACAGTAACAAAGGACTAAAATAATGGCATCAGTTTTAGCAAAAGGCAGTGCACGCAGCCATGGCAACACAAACTGAGCATGTACTGGCCTCCCAGGTATTTACGCTGTTCGCCAGCCTATACTGAGTCACTTACTGCTATAGCCGCATTTGCTCAGTACTTAGGTTGGCATGTTAACTTTTAACTCAGTTGTGGTCCCTTGAGCAGTCAAGGGGTACCAAGCTAAAGCCTCTTCTCCTCGCATGGTTCAGAGGCAGCTGTGTTGAATTTCCTCTGTGCTCTGATGTTCAGACCAAAAGCAACTGCACGCGGCTTACTGAGGAAAGACATAGTTCAACAGAAGGACATTACCCAGGACATTACCTGCCAAGATAGGAATTCGATGAAAACTGAAAACAGACATAAAAAGCAGTCTTTCTATGCATGAACTCCATGTTGTGCTCTCTGGGTCCTCTTAAGAAGTCCCCAGTGCTGACCCTGACCTTACGACCCTAAATGCATAGCAGTAAATTCTGAATCCCAAGCCCACTTATATTTGCCTGTTTACATTTACTATAAAAACAAATCATAGATCTAAATCATAGATTTCCCTCTAGATTACTTTATATAGATAACTTTAATCACAGTAGTGCTATTTCTTACGGCTTATGCCATGTGTCTGATAGTAACATTATCAGATGATTTGTTATTATAATTTTCACTTTTATATCCCTAAAGCCTGCCATGCAACTAGGCAAAGCAATTAAAAGCTGTAGATCACACCAAAAATGTTCCGAGTACACATCATTCAGTATGTCATATCATAACTACTGTACTGCATTGTTGCTGTTGAAGTTTTGCAATAATTTCTCTAGTAACTTTTCTACAGATCTATTAAATATGGTAGCTTGTCTCAGATCCCTTGGTGTGTGCATTCCATCTAAATTGGGAGACTCTCCATGAGTTTTCTCAAGCCCTGTCATCAGTATCCATTAATAGTAGCTAGGAACACCTTTAGGGATGTTAAAATGTCCTAAAATCTATCCCTGAAGTGCGCAAGTTTCTTTTTAGGGTGTTTTTCGACCTTTTGAAAAAGCAAGCCATAGTACAGAAAAGGTCTCTCTTGTAATCAGTGTCAAATTTCCTAAACTGTAGAACTGCAGAAGTACAAATCCCACCATTTGAAGCCCTAAGTTCACAGCTATTTTTAGACATTTGTCAAACAGCAGGAAGGATTTTGAAAGATTAACCCTTTGGAGCCCCCTCCATCTATGTAATCTTTCAACCTAGTTTTTCAGTTCACGGAAAGTAACATTTTTCTCTTCTGTTTTACTTGGCTTGAATTTCAGTTGGAACTTCTCTTTCCCACAGAGTACTTTGAATTGACAGCATTTTTTTAGAAGGCTGGAATCAGCTGCAAAGATCTGTGATTTACCAGTTATCAGCTGGTAATCTTTTTGATAGTTAATAGACTAATTCATCACTATGTTCTTCAAATCTGAAATCTAAAAATGCATTATAATGTAGTATCCTCAGCAAGTCTGCGTGGCCTACCTGCTAGCCATGCCTAAAGGAAGAGTAAGGGCAGCAACCTAACTGGCACTGCAGGACATCCAACCAGCCCTGGTGAAAGGGGGCAGAGAAGTGCTCTGAACAACAGCAACTGAAAACATGCATTTGTCATCAGCTACATGGAAGAGATTTCAAAATAAACCAGTAACAGGTTCTAAATCACTGCTGGTTGGAAACACGCAAAGGAAAAAGCAGCCTTTGCGTAGTCATCACAAAGGTTATCGTATGCAATGCTTGAAGGTCATTGTATGTGAAGCCAGGGTGGGTTTATAAAATAAACTGCTCTGATGGAAAGTGATTATGTGGTTTACCTTTAAAGTCTGCAATAAAAGCAGCAAATACTACGACACGGTGCAAGGTCTGATGTTACTTTAGTCTAAAAGTGGTTTGTCTGGGTGTGATGTTGTGCATCTCCTGAGGAAAAGAAAAACAGGAGAAAGACAACCCGGCTCCGGGCACACTCCAAAATATGGCAAGTATTCAGTACATTCCAGAATAGAAGCTTCCCTTTGCCTTGAGCTGGGCCTGAGCAGCAGCCTTCGCTGTTCAACTTTGAGAGAGAATTGAAACAAAAAAACTACTTCTATCCAGCTTTTATTTTCTAGCACTGCCCTGCATATCACGTGCTCATAGCACTGTAGCTGTCACACTATTAAAATCACAGTTTCTTTCTCATTATAACTGTTAATGGACTTAGACTATCAACTAGTTATTAACCCACAGGAAATGCACTCTGACTTGATTGCTGCTGCATGAAACTACAATGTAGACAATTTATTTTGCACGTACGTGAATACCAATTGTGCTTATAACCTCTTTAATTTACTCAGCTCATAGTAATATAAAATCCTGACAAGTATTGCGATCCATATTTCCCAAACTGCTGTCAGTTGTTCTGATAAGAGTAATATCGTAGCTTACTAGAGTGTCAGCCAAGTGGATGCTTATTCATGAGCACCTAAAGCAGGAAGCCGTTCCTGGAGAAAGAGAAGCATGTGCTTTTCTCTGAATAGGAGAGTAGCCTCAGCATTTCTAGGAGCAGACTCAGACACTTAATATCAAGTACATGTCAAACAACTTTGTAGAACTGAAATCATAATGCTACGCACTTTGGAAGACTTAACCCCAAGGGCCTTTCAACTCATAGTAATTGATTACTGATCACACTGCAAGGTCAGCCAGTCGTTACTGTTTCATGTTCAGCACTAGTTAGCTGCACAGAATGTGTCAAACAGCCTCTAGAATAAATCACTGCATTCAGATTATTTAATAATTTGCTGAAAAGGTCGGACAGCAGCACGAAGTTCAGGCCAAATTGTACCATTACACGTTTACATACAGGTTCCAACGACTTCATATCTGCTGACTCCAGAGTAACAACATGCTTCGATCTGAATGCGGAATTTGGCTATGTGACAACTAAAAAACAGAAAGAAGCCTTTCAAACCAGTTGGTGGATAAATATTTTGTACCAAAGGCCTTTGTATTGCAAACAAAATGAATCACTGCTCTTTCTGTTTAGACAATTCTTGTTCGAATCAAGTCAGCCTTAGAAAGACCACAAATCACATAATCACATTAAACCTCAGATTTTTTTTTCCAATTGAGACAAATTCTAAACTTTCCTGACCTGCACAGCTATTTCCAGCTAGGTAGGAATTAATTATATTCCTAGGGCATTACATTCTGATAGCATAAAGTCAGTCTATGGAGTTGAAACATTATAGCAAGCATTCAGATGTTTCGTATATCAGACAGCATAAATTCACATAGATGATCACATCTTATTAACTCCATCATTTAGCTTCACTGGTGTGATCATGCCAAAATAATAACTAAAGAGAAGGTAAGGCTGCCGTTTGAGCAATGGTTGATGAAAAGTGGGCAATATCTCAACCATTTCCCCCCAGTTAGTGCTGTTAACTTCCTGAGAGACCTAAAGAGACCTAGACATTCAGGCCTGGACAGGTTGGAGAGCTGGGCAGAGAGGGACCTTAGGAGGTTCAACAACGACAAGTGCAGGGTCCTGCACCTGGGGAGGAATAACTCCAGGCACCAGTATTGACCTGCTGGAAAGTAGCTCTGTGGAGGGGGATTTGGGAGTCCTGGCTGATAACAGGTTTGCCATGACGCAGCAGTGTGTCCTTGTGGCCAAGAAGGCCAATGGGATCCTGCATCATAAGAAGCGTTGCCAGCAGGTCGAGGGAGGGGATCCTGCCCCTCTGCTCAGCTCTGGTGAGGCTGCACCTGGAGTACTGGGTGCAGTTCTGGGCTCCCCAGTACAAGAAGGACATTGAGATTCTAGAGAGGGTCCAGCAGAGAGCAACAAAGATGATTATGGGACTGGAGCATCCATTGTATGAGGAAAGACTAAGCGAGCTGGGCCTGTTTAGTCTGGAGAAGAGAAGGCTGAGAGGAGACTTGATCAACATGTTCAAGTACCTGAGGGGTGCTTGTAGGGAGGATGGGGCCAGGCTCTTCTCTGTGGTGGCTGGTGACAAGACAAGGGATAACGGGTGTAAGCTGAAACACAGGAAGTTTAATCTGCATCTGAGGAAGAACTTCTTTCCTGTGAGGGTGCCAGAGCCCTGGCACAGGCTGCCCAGAGAGGCTGTGGAGTCTCCTTCTCTGGAGATCTTCCAAACCCGCCTGGACGCCACCCTGTGCCACGTGCTCTCGGTGTCCCTGCTGGAGCAGGGGGGTTGGACTAGATGATCCCTAGAGGCCTCTTCCAACCTCAATCATTCTGTGATTCTGTATGATTCTGTGAGAGTGCTTTCCATCCCACCACTCAGATCTTTAATGAAGAAGTTAAGCCTCCCCTAGTCATTCCACATACCAGCTGTGCATCAATTATAGACCTTAAATCCAGACAGCTTGCACTCACTATGTGCCCTCGCAGGAGGTGAAGTGGTTGATATTCTCCATGAGAACCAGCATCCTCCAGTTGCTTGAAGGAGGCCTTTGCCACTTGGACAGTTCCTGGGAGATACTCACCACAAGACACACACCTTGGCATTCTCTCTGATCCTAATTCATGAACGTTCATCTCTGTCATCTCTCCTTTTGCACTTCCCATTGCAGAGCTCTGTGCATATAAGCTGCTTTTCCATGCATAGTACAACCTCCTTTCCTTGTCCCTGGCTGGGCTTCCTAAGGACCCTGTATCCCTCCATATCAGTACTCCAGTCACGTGAGCTTGTGGCTGTCCCGATACAGATCTACAAATGTGCATGAACTTTTAACTCCTCCTGCTGCTTCCCATGCAGCATGGGTCTATGTATAGGCACTTGAGATGGGCCATCAATATAAAAGCTGAAGTCCTGCTTTTGACACCTGCCAGACAGGTAAAGATAGAAATAAATGATGATCCACAAGACATGTCCACTCCTACTCAGGCCTCATCCCTTTATTGGTTGGATAGGGAACAGCACTGGGTACCCAAGGCCCAGCAGGCATTCTGGATATTCTCAGTATCTTTCTTGGCAATATCATTGATGCTCACAAGGGTAAGAATCAAAGGGTAGCAGTGAGATACCACCTTGGCAATCTCTTCAACATCCCTGATCTGGGCTGTTGGCCAGCCAAAACTTCTTGACGTTACCAGCACAGGGATAACTTGACTCTTACCTAACTGCAGCAGTGTATGTTCAAGGTAATGATTTATAGTAACTGTGTCTACACAATCTGGCTTTGGATATCCCAGTTGTTTTACTAGCATCACACTGGCACTAGACTGGATAGTTTCATTACCATATACTTCCAGTATTTACTGCACCACAATTTTGGTTGATTCAGGAGGGGCATATTATGCCATAGGGCTTCCCCTGACCCTGCTGATGCACTGGAGGCTATACACACACCTTCCCCCATGATTTTAGGCATCTCATCTTAACTTGGAGACACCTCACAGCTCCTCTAAATCATGTTCAAGTGCAACAGAGCAAACCAAGCCCTTATGGACCCTCTCATTTACTTTAGACAACCCCTCGCAGCCCCCCACCCTTTCCCAAAATCTCCTCTGACACCAACTTTCACAAATAAGTCAGGCAAGCTACATGGTGCTGCAAGGTACTTTATAGACATAGTTTCAGCTGAGCCAACTCTACTCACTGTGAGTAGAAAGTGTAGAGCCTCCTTTCCCTACCAGATGGCACAGTTTCTAGCTCATGGCACAGAAATGAACTTGCACTAAGCTAGTGCTTAGTGCTGTAAAAAAAAAATGCATGTTACTTATGTTTTGAAGCCTGCTTGCTATCTGTTCTCCCAGTGCAGACAGTTCCTGTAATAGCCCATTTTCTAATTAATCTTGACATCTTTGATAGTCTGCCTCTACATGGAGAAATGCTGTTCTCTTGCTATACTGTCATTTTACATCCCACTGAGTTCAGAACAAAGGTGGTTCTGCTGCGTTGCTTTAATGCTAAGCTTTGAGTAGCACATGACAAAGGGAATGCAAGCCTTTGATTAGATGGATTCATTTTTTAAGACATGATTGATGTATAAAATCTGCATCAGATTCTTACAAAGATTCTTTTTTTCCACTGAAATCCCCAGTATTTCCTGCAGAGGTGCACTAAAAGGGTAAGTCAATGCTGCTAGTGGTAAGCTAATGCTATGTGATTGGTAAAACTAAGTCTTAGCTTTCCTATAACCAATGAAGACAATTAGAAAATTTTCTACTTTACCCACACCTGGAACACAAGCTTTCATTTCAAACTGACAAAAGTCTATATCTCAGGACCTTTACCATAGGTGGGGCAGGAAACCTGGGAGGGCTTTATTTGTGTCCCCCTCTATCTCTGTATGTTTCCGCTGCATAAAGCATCAGAAGAGTGTAGAATATGTCTACCTGGACTTGTTTGGGATAGAGGGTCAGGTTAAGAGACAAAACTGGTTCCTTTGGCTTCACTGCACTCCAACCAGGGGTAAAACTGAACCGTTAGCTACAGATGTTACACGGTGTGCATCACAGCATAGTTCACTAAATTATTTGATAATCCTTTTTTCACAGCTTTGCTGGTACAGTCATAGGGTTTGGATAGATAAGAGTGGTTTTAGATTTATTCTATGGAAGCTATGTTTATTTGTTGTCATCTGGGGCAGGTGTTCGGAACTCAACTTTTAATTATCATTTAGGTTCATTAATATGCTACTGAAATAAGCTTATCATAGTGTAGCCAAAGGATGAAGAAATTTGGTACCTTTATTAAAGTAAGGAATGTAATGTAAAATGCATGATGTTCATAAATAATATTAAAGATCATGCTCCATGTATTTTTGTATTTTAGCACAAAATTGACACATGTACAAAGCCTGCATCTCAACAGCATATAGACACAACTACCTGGGCTTTTAAAGTTGTAATTAGGCTTGCTGATCTACTTATTTAATGCTTATTTATTTATGTTGAAGCGTAAGTATCAGGTAGGATCATCTTTAAGCTCTAAGTACAAAAGGGGACAATGTTAAGTTCAAGCCTGTAATAACCACAAATAATCCTGCATACTCTGATTATTATTGTACTATTTCTTACTGGTAAGACATACCAGCATAGGGTGGCTGAAAGCAGATTTGCTGAAAATAACTAAAAGCAAACCAGACTGGGCATGTTCACGTGCATTGTGTTGTGTAAATTCGGGTCTGCTTGTACAACACATTACTTGAAAAGATATGTGGCTATTTTCCCAAAAGATTTTCTCATATTGTAGCTTTTTTACCAACTAACAGATTGAAAGAGGAATGTAAAGATAGAAACTCCAGAAAAAGACCTAGCTGAAAATATTTTTGTAACTGAGATGCATGTGTCATCCTGGTGGTCCAAAAATACATGGCAAGAGTGCACCACCCACACTGCAGTACTTCACATGCAGCACCCATGAGAGCAACAGAGGATTATTCCTTCTTCCTTCTGCCTGCTTCCAGCAGCTCATGCCCTTGCTAGTGTAATAGTAGAGGGCAGCAGCTTTCCTTACAGTTTCCTCAAAGAGACATTTTCAATTCTTTAATTTGGCAAAGACTTCACTTCTGACCTGGGATAAACTGATCAGATGATTTCTATTTATAAATAATTTTCATATGCACACGTATGTATATTTACTTGTTACATAAATCAATAATTGATCAATCAATAATTAGGAAATCTGGCTTTAAATTCCTGCATGTCTTCCTGGGTTAGATACACTGATCAGTTCATCAAGCACCTGCCTTTCACTGCACTGATCCTCTAGCATTGTACGAAACAGTCCCTAGACTCGTATGCTTATTTTGACTTACTGATGATAAAAAGAGAAAATTTTGCTTTGCTCCAGTTATCTTATGAATTAATAAGCTGGTTGCCACACAGGGGTAGGATTTGATCTGGAGAGTAAACAGCTCTGCAGATCACTCACCAGACTGATCCCTGTGCTACAGTGCATCACAGTGCAGGTGATCACTGCTGAATCCGCGCGTCTGCCCCGCAGCAGATCCTCCAGGTCACAGCTGCTCAACTAGCACCGGCAGGCAGTGCAGCGTGAAAAAGAACAGGGCACTTCCTGCTGCATCCAAGAGTGAATAGAAAAGCCCAGCTTTAATACAGTGAGCAGACTAAGTTGTTACCTCACCGGTTTCCATTTATATTAGAAAAACTGTCATTCGTAACCTGCCATTTTCCATTTGTGTTAGAATCTCTGCCAGAAAGAAGAGATTTTCTGTTTAGAATCCAGATGCCCAGAGCCCCATGCTCCCTGCAACTCTGTGTGAGAGAGACTCGGCTCTCTGAGAGCCAGGCCTAATCCTTCCTGTCCTCTCTAAAAGGCTGCAGGAGGGCAAAGAAACATGTTCTGACTGTTCTCCTCCAGTTTACCTGGTTGCCTTATCCTACTTTCTACTATAGGCTGAACAAGCAGAGAAATACAGAATAATCTAGTAATTCAAATTCGCTGCTTAAATATATATATATATATATATGTATATATATAAACCCCGTGTATGTGGCTATACATGCATAGTAAAATGATTTACTGTTCTAGACACATGGAAAGCCTCCTTTTAAAAACAGCTTTACACATGTATTTCTGAAATGTGAAGGGCTAGAAACCTTCATTATATTTAGCAGAAATCATGTAAAAAATCAAAGAATCAGAGGTTTTGATTATCTTGCGCATTAGTATGCATGGACCCAGTCACTCCTTATCTATCAGATATTTTCTCCAAGTGAGTGCATTAAAAGAGTTTCAAGGGTTCAAATATTGCACTCAAATAGAACACAGATCATCAAAGAGAGGGAAACAAAAAGACAAAAATAAACCAAGAGAAATAGAGAGAACAACAGAAAGAAAAAAAAAGGAAAGCATTGAATACAGCTAGCAAGAAATTAATTCCATCACTCACTAGTAGCAAATAATTAATAATAAAAACTTACTTCAGCTAGTCAATAAAACTAAACAGCTAAGGGTTTCCTCCAATGTACTAAAATGCACAAATAGACCCTTCTCTTTCCCCTACATCAGAAAGATGCTCTTATCAAAAAAACTCTCCTGTATATTTTCACAGTATGTGTAATTTTAATTGGCACGGGGATTTTTTTTTCCAAAGCAGACAGGTCTTGAGTGGAGATTTCATAGTAATTTGCCAAAATTTCAGAAATGGGTTTTCCCTAAGAAAGTCCAGATAACAGCCTTCAGGCCAAAGTGAGATGATAGGTTTCTTTAAAAACAAATCCTGTATTTCATCTGTAACTACAGACGTACAGTTCTGCACTTTCTATTCTTCCTTTCTTCTTAATATGCAGCTTTACTTAACAAGGTTCTATTGGTACATATAACATACTTCATTACAACAATCACTTCCTAAATTATGGCAAATGGCTTTTGCAACATCTTCTGAATCTATACTAAGCTGTTCATCTTCTGTGTGTTAATCCATAACAGGAGAGCATGAACATGCACAACAGAATTTTAAACTGAAGCAAACATTACCAATATAAACAAAACACTAAGTGTTCACAATTAATTAAATGCGTGCACTTTTGCTTCTCATGAACAGAAAGTTGAATGAATAAAAAGAAAAATAATTTAATTATGAATATACTTGCAGTTGAACATAACAGTGCCATCAATTTTTTAGCAGACTCCACATTACAGTCCATGGGGGATCTGTTAAAATATTGATAGCAGGATATGGCCCATTATGAGGACACACAATGTGTTCTATTTTAAACAGAGAATTAATAAAGATTTGTTTGAAGAGGATGTAAGAAGAATAAAGTGTAAGCTTTATTTCAGTACCACCAGCACACATAAGAAAATCTGAACTACTGTCTCAATCTTTTTTTTCCTAGCAACATGTATGATATTGCAGAAAGAAAAGGAACAATGTTGAGCTGCAATATTTCAATTACATAATACATGTCTACTGTCCTCTCTCCTTTATACTAAAAATTAGATAACCATATCACAGGATCACAGTAGTTAGGGAAGTGGTATTTTTTTATTAATCTTTGCTTTCATTTTATTTTTTCATTTTATTTTACCAGATTGGCAAAATATATTTCCATTTTTCCTAAAAGAAAGAAATAAAAGGTCTCCTTTATTAATTCCAACTCCCTGAAGCTTTACAGGAGGCTTAACAGATACAGATACTAATCCAGCATCTTATATCTTTTGTTCTTCTTTTCCCTTTCCCTTAGTAATGATGTGAGCTGTCTTTCAAATGTTTTCTTTCAAATACTTTCCAAATGCTCAAAAGTGAGGGGAATATAGCACTTGTGTGATACTGTGATTTTCAATATGATACTTTTTCATGTGATACTTTTTTTACATTCCTCCCTCTGATTTATTTCCTTCTCCAAGGAAAGGAGAGAGAGAGAAGTACAAAAAGGGGGAGTGTACGGTAGTGCTGCCAGTCAAGCCAGCACGTTCCTCAGCTCAGACTAACATTCTCCAGTTCAGCTTGGTGTTCACTTGGTTCATCTGACATTTTTGGGCAGCCTATTTTGGAAACAAGGGAGCGACAGGCATCCTATTTATAACCTTCCTTCTAGACAGGGCTCTTGCAGAACAATGATCAAATCCTTTTTTTTTTCAGATTTCACAGCTTAAGGAAAGCTTATGCAACTTATTGTTACTTCGCTTGAATGATACAGTGATATATAAGATAAGCTGTATGAAGGCAGCTAGCTGACAGTGACAAGGATTCGGTTGAAGAAGCTTTTGGCTTTCCCTGCTGGCAGGACTGGGATATCTCTCAGGGTGATGATTAGTTGCTGAGAGCTCCTTTCACCTTCCAGGAGGGACAGAAATCTGGTGCACGTATTGGAGCTGCCAAGTCTGATTTGATGCTGGTAATGGTAACATGAAGTCCACCTTGCAGGTGCAACTAGAATCCATAGATCTTGTAGCACCTGTATTAATGTCAGATCAGCTCATTAAAGTTGGTGAGATTATGCAAATTAAACATTGAACTATTCATTTTTGACTGAGCAATCAAGTAAAGGGGAAGCGTATATTCCTGAATCAACTTCCTGTTTCCTTCTTTTCTTAAAAATAAACAAACAAACAATTTTTTTACATGTGTTGTCTAAACCTTGTTAGCTTGCGGTGGTTCAACCTTGGTCTCATTAACATCAGCTTCAGCAGGGCTAGGTTAGGACCTTGACCCTATCCAATAATGGCAGATGAGGAAGCTCTTGCTGACTCTAACTTTCTATCTAACTGAAACTAGCAGCCTCAAACTGAAAGTGATATCAAGTGGTGCTGAGTCACTCACATTCATGATGCCATACTAGCACCTGGTGCAGGCAGGTTGTCCCCTCCTCTTACAAAACAGGTAAAGAAATTGAATTTTGCTCAGTGCCTGCATCACTGGACGAATTTTTCTGCATCTATGTTTGTGTGGATTATTTATTTATTTATTAATACAGGCCTTGATATAATTACTTTGACCTTATTTACATGAGAAATGTTACAACTAGAAACCTCTTGGAAATTAAAACACAGAATACCAAACTTTTTATGAGGAAAATATTGCAGTCTGTCTGGTGTGGCAATATAAAGAAATGGTCACTTATTTGGGCTCCTAGAAAATACAGGCAAAAGCCGCCTGAAGTGCATTTTGTCCCCAAGCATGCAGGGCAGGGTTGCTGTGGAGCATGCTGCAACTTCCATTTCCAATGGAAAGAAGGCAGCTGGACAATACGGAGATGGTGAAGGCCAGGCCTCAACCCAGACTGTTGTCAGCATGTGGCAGGGATGCTTCTCTGATGGAGGGGTTCACAGGCTGGACATGAATGTGTTGCCTGTCAGAATGCAAGTCAGCTTGGCAGCAAGGAAGCTTCTCTCACAGTGCATGGTCAGGCTGTGCTAGCCAAATGACTGAGCTCAGGACACAAATCATTAACTGGTCATGATATTTGAAAGGGACTAATGACAGCAATTTGGCCACAATAACTCATTCCCTGACAGCTGAGGATTTGCTAAGTGTGGGGAGAATGTTCTCCAGGTTCAGCAGGTGAATGTCCATCCATGCAATGGCTGCGACGTGTATTATTAACCAAACAAGCCATCTCTTACTTACTGCTCTGTAGCCAGGCCAGGGACCTGACTAAAGCCTCCTTTCCCTCTTGTGCTCGCACTGTGTGTTCACTCCTGCTCGTGCATTCAGCTGTTGATACCCGTGGAAAGCGGACAACCAGAACAACAAATGCAAGTGGGTCACAGGATGGTTGAGTACTGCAGTACAGCTTCGTGCTAATAAGAATTTCTTGGTACAAGTGTGTCCTCTCCATGATTCAGAATGTAAACTCACTATTAATAAATCACTAGTGCATTTGTTAGATGATGAAGTTGGATTAGGATCTTCCTCCTCCTTAATTTTTCACAGAATCATAGGATAATTCAGACTGGAAGGGAACTCGGGAGGTCTCTAGTCCAATTTCGTATTCAAAACAGGGTCACCTATGAGCTCAGACCAGGTTGCTAGGGCCTTTGGTCAGTCAGGTCTTGAAAACCTCCAGAGAAAGAGATCGCACAACTTCCACTTTGACTGTCTTCACAGTGGACCAGTTTCTTTCTCACAGTTCTGACCATAAGGGTGGCCTTTCATATTCAGAGTGAAAATGCTAGCAGGCTGGGCATCCTCCATGGATGCCTCTTTGGCTTCAGAAAACACACACTATGCTACATTTTGTATTTTAGAGATAGTATAAAGAGAGCTGTATTTCTGCAGATTTTCAATAAATAGTTTTATCCTACCATTGGATGGACAAGGCCTACCATCTTGCTGATGGACAAGATAAGCACCATGTGTTTTAAGTGCAATACAAGTCATTTGGTTTCTGTAAGTTGTGATTGCCTGACAGAAGTGCCACTCTTTGGCACTTCAAATGACCTTGACACAGTGGGTGTTACAAGTACATCCCTTGTAGCTTTGCATCAGGCAACATGATGGGGACACTCCTTTGCCGTCAGGCTGCATTTCATGGTGGGACAGCAATATGGCACAAGACAGACCCTCCATGCAAGCTGCTAAATACTCTGTCACACAGCACTGGCACCTGCGGGCCAAACACGATGCACTGGCCACCAGGCCACTTAGCTGTATCTGCATAGGCAGCTGGAACGCTTACAGGAAGTTGTGTTGGGATCTGTAAATAGGGAAGACAGATAAAGGCGAGCAGGAAGAGGTCTGTCTCCTAAGTCCATGCCTTCAATGTTTAATGATATTGATAGAAAATATAAGCTACACTCATCAACACTCTTACAATCATCAAAATACAGATTAATTAATGAAATAATAAATCAGTAGATACAAAACAGATACAATGAAATTTTGATTGCACAAATTCAATTGACTGCACAAGTTTGCATAAGTGGAACATACCAAATATACAAAATGATTCATTTTCAAAATTGCTTTGAGAAGGATGATTTCTCTAGCATTTGCAACCGCTTTTTTTCTTAAGCAATATCTAAGGCAAAAGGCTATACAGAGTGACTAAATCAATGCATATGAACCTTCTAAAAGAGAAATGCTAAGGATTTGCTATGCAATTAGACACTTGCTGGGCCTTAGAGAAAAAGGCCATGTACTAAAGTTTGCCACATAAGACAGAGAGCTACTTTCTTTTTTATCAAGAGTCAAGAGCTTTTGTTAGCATTGCCTAAACAATTGTGAAAACACTGCTCTGCTGCAATGAAATTAGTAGCAAAATTGAAAAACTCAACTGTAAAAGGAAGGGAATGAACTACAGCACCAAGCTATAGTTTAAGAAATCATATTTTTAAGAAAAGTATATCACAGAAAAGCTATGGTGATCATAACTGGTACTTATAACCACAGACACAGGAAAAATACAATCAAGCTCCTTTTTGTCTTCAGCTTTAATTGCTGTCAGTAATGTAACTATGCAGAAAACTCATAATCTGTTTTTGATTGGCTGCTCACGCTCTAGGCTAGACTATAATGAAGTAGAGGTGCTCTGGCATGGCGCCTCTGAGGGCATTCCTTACCTTTCACAAAAAAACAGACGGTCTGTGAGAGTGGCCTGAGCCCTATCCCTCCAAACCTTGCTGCCTGACTTCCTGGGTGCTACAGGTTACGCTGGTGTGTAACAGTAGGCACAGAGATACTGTGCTCCTGACAGTTTATGTTTCTCATTTCAACAGCTAAGATTTTTAAGACAAGTGACTAAATTAATCTTCTTTCATACCCCCACCATCGACCTGTCTCAGGAGTCCTTCTTTAAGTCAGTGAAGAATGACATTCAGTCATAAAATAACGAACTGGAAGTAAATTTCCATGTTTGCGTGTAAATTTCCATGTTTGCCATAGTTGGCCTTGAACTTACTATCTCAGTTATGTGAAAAGAGGATTGCACTTCAGTTTCTTATGCTGGTCTCTTTTGGATACAGTGCTGATGGGTGATGAGTTGTGGAACTAGCTCACAAGCTATGGCTCTTCATATAAAACACATTTTTTTTTTTTCCAAAAATAGTAAGAAGTGATGTATTATACAAACTGTATTGAGTGTGCCTGCGATGCCTGGAATGGCTGTTTGACAGAAGACAACATAAATGAATGGCGTCAGACAGTGTCTGTCATTTCAAGTAGGAAAAATAATTACCTGGATGCAAAGTTCATAAAAACCCAAAACTACAGAAATGAAAAAACTTTTGTTGTCTTTTTTGGTCGGTCTTTTGTCAGTCTTTTTCTTAACAAAAATCCACAAGAAAAATAATTATAAAAATGTTTAGTGAGGCCAAAGCAGTATATCACGAGCAAAACTAAATGGTGTACTTTCTTAAGAGTATTTACCTCTTGGAGTATGATGCAGTGACTACAGATGAGCTCCAATGAGATAATTACAGCAATACAGTATATGATGACTCATGAACAGTGCTCAGATATCCTCCCTGCTTTGAGAAGTGGTGGGAAAGCAGCTTGAACAATTCTGAGTGGAGTTTTACATTTTTATGACCTAAGATAGATAAAACAAGGTTAGTGCTTAGCTGTGACATGACTTAGCCTATGCCAGACCTGTAAATACCCCACCCACACATCAAGAATACCAAAACACTTCATGTATATTAGCTGTATAATGAAGTATCGAGCAATATGAGCACAAGTACTCCAAAGATGGTTCAAGTTATTACTGTATATCATAAATCCAAGGGTTTATCTTCATTATGGACAGCTTCTGTGCAATTCTTTCCTTCAAAAAAATAAACTCATTGTTCTGATATTATTAAGGGACAGAAATGTTAAATAACTTTAGTCAATGCTTACATACCCCATTCAATCCTGTGAAATACTCATTTGCATGGAAAAACAATGAATGTTAGTGTGCGTATTTTCATTCTCATCTATAGAAGAAACACATACACTGCTCCAGTTCTGTGTCTACTAGATTAGGACAGTGCACCAGCTTTTAGGAGAGAAGTAGTATGGAAATAGTTAGTTCACTTGGATGCTGTGTTGCAGAGTAATCACTGTGCTGCCATGTACCCTGTTCCTCTAAGCAAGAGTGGAGAACCACTGCACTCTTCCATCCAAATAACACAGGCACAGTAAGAAACAGCTTGGCAGGAATCTTCAATCTCCTACATAACTAGTTTACTTTTGGCACAATCTTCAGCAAGGATTCTTCTAAACATCCCCAGCCCAATAAGCACTACTTTCTTCCACATCAAAGCTAGACTTCCCAATGAATGCAGCCTGCTATTCTCAAAATTGCCCCCAACGGCCCATGTGGGTAGATCACAAGATCAGAATTCACAGACCATAGCTTAGGAACGCTGGGGCTCCGCACTGCTTGCTTGCTTTGCAGATACGAAGCTGACCTGGTGATGTGACCTACTCCTCTTCTCTAGTCCTTTGCTCCATTGCAAGACAACTGGAAATACATAGAATGTTTTCCTAAAGCTGATCTGCTGTGGAAACAAATGCCACAGGTACCTGAAGCAGCTGCAGATGGAAAGGAAGAGGTCTGTACAGATGTAAGTTGGAGAAGCAGCTTGTGCAATTTACTTGATTAAGTTGTGTCTGAAAGGACACAGCATACGGCAGGTCAGTAATGCAGAGCATCTGGTGAATCCCTCTGGCGAGTAGAAGCCCGGGGAAGTCTGGGGCATAGGAGGGCAGGAGGAGAAAAGATCAGTCATGGATGAAGCAGTTGGGCATTAGCGTCAGTCCAAGCTGCTGCGTTGTCAAATGATGGAATTTGCCCCGAGTATGCAAATGGTTACATTTTCTACACATTTATTACAATATTGAGCATATTTCCCTAATCATATTTAAAAAATACCTTGCCTATGTGCTATTCCCTCAGAAGGCTAAAGCTGGAGCTTTTCCGGTGAACCTTAAGTTCACTGATCAGATAGTGTACTGAGCAGCCATTTCTCAAAAGCCTTTCAAAAGGTCTCTGTGCATGATTAAGTACAAGAAGCAGCAGAAAGTATACACCCCCTCTGAATACTGTGTCTTTTATTAACTTAGGTTTGCTTCCTTCTTTCTGCGAAATCTGGTATGTGGTTATTCTGCTGATGATATTTTATAGGAAGGAGGTCGAAGAGCAGAACCAAAAATATTTAGAATTACTTCATTTTCTTTCCCTTTTGCACAGTCTGCTTTCTGTCAGTTCTGTTTAATATTTATTTCTGCAGTTTCTAGTAAATTTATGACCTTGTAAATTCTGCCAAAGGTCTGCCATTCATACTTTTTTTGGTTTATAGTTGATAATAAGGATTCTACAGGTCAAGAATTTCTGTTAATTGCACAAATAGAAGCAACGGCCCAAAGATTATGTGATCAGTAACTTCTATGAAATGTATTTATCTTTTATAGGTAACACTGATGAAGTTCCTGGCATCAGTCAGCAGGTACACATGCCATGCCTTCTAATCAAAATTTACTGTTAAATTTCCACAGCGTCTTGGTATTTTTAAATTTTCTTTTAGCCTCTGATTCTAGAGTCAAAGGTCACACCAAAATCTCACTTTCCAATTGAAAAACAGAAGTCAGACAGA
Organism: Crypturellus undulatus; assembly: GCA_013389825.1. Lineage (NCBI taxonomy): Eukaryota > Metazoa > Chordata > Aves > Tinamiformes > Tinamidae > Crypturellus > Crypturellus undulatus. Next base: position 1,263,011 of record VWPW01011294.1, on the reverse strand, counting down.
ATAATTTAATGAATTTTTAAATGCTATTTAAAATGTTTTTCTTATTAAGCTAACATAATAAATATTTGTGATTTAAACCCTTCTTTTTGGGGTTTGGGGTTTATGGGACCAGCAATATTTCCAAGAGACTTGATGATCACAACAATTAGCTCTGTTATTTCTCTAGGAGCTTCAGTGAAAGCCAAAATTTGGACTTATTATGCAAGAGCCATGTGTTGATATTCTACACTGGCAGTCTCCTCAAACACTACTGTAAGCTCAACATTTGTGAATAGGCGTAGCATTGTCAGTAGCTAGATGCTCGAGGCCAAAAGTCACAAAAGTGTGTGACGTTCCGAAATATCACTTAAAGAAGTTAAAGGGACAGCGATTCCAGAGGGTTCACATGCTGTGTTCATCTCAAGGTGTCTTGTTAACATTCACGAAGGAGCCTGTTTCACTGTGCTAAGCTGGATATTCTGTGTCACGCTCTTCAAAATACAGATGGGAATATGACAGGTACAAAAAAGTGCTGGCACCCAAGATGATAAAGAAAAACATTTCTCCTGATGACTAAAAGCCTTTATCTCTCTTTCAATAGAATCCCTTTTGAAATTGCACAATAAGCTTTCAAATAGGACCCATCAGTGCTTCAGTTCAATTAGTATATTAAATTGTCTATCTCACAAAGCAATATATTTCCCATAGAAGAGCATAATTACTTTTTTAAATGTACTTTTTTTACTGGATTTATTTTCTTTTAACTAAGAAAAAACTAATCCATTCTCAACCATATAATCTTTTACAATTGAACACAGAAAAATATATTCACTGAACCAAAACCAAAGTTAATAAACTAATTCATCATTCCAAGATTCAGGTGACAGTTTTGGGGGCAAGGGGCATGGAAACAGAGGGAGCCGGTCTACTTTGGGGTTGCTGACTTCACCTGCCTGAAGTACATTTTTCTGTGGTTCCACATCTACGATTCTTAGCAAAATATGCTACATCTTGAAAATCTCAATTAATTTTTCCCCCTTCTTGTCTGAAAACTCGCTCCAAGAATACTATTTGTATAATTATATATCTCATATTTTATATATTTAATTACATATTTTGATAGATTTGCATTATTTTTGTCCTTCTTCCATTGGCTACAGTGAACTAGCTCAAATTCTGTCTGTGCTTTTATCAAGACATTAAAACATTTTTGCTGGGTTTGATTCAGGGCATGAATAGAACTGCCTGGTTGATTTAATATGCAAATATTACACACACACACACACACACACAAAAAAAAATAAAGCATAGATAGAAATATGACATTTAGTCTGAATACCAGTTTTTGACAGATCAGTTAGCAATCATCACAAAAAGGTGATGACAACCTTACTTAATATTTAAAATAGCATAGGATAACACTGAAAACTGCATTGTATGGAGTAATTCTGCCATGACAGGATGATTTTTTTTAACTCTTTACTTGTGAGAACTTGTTTTATTCATTTGTCATTGACTTAGCCTCCTCCAAATATGGGTTGATTATTTAAAAACATTTTGTGGCCCTTTTCCCTCTCCTTTTTTTTCAAGGCCATCTTGACTTTTTCCAAAATGAGACACAGGCAGATCAGGGAATTTCTCTGGGACTAGAGTTCTTGTTGGTTTTGCTGTTGAGCTTATAATTCTCATTTATTCCTTCCTGAATTAAAGGAACAAATAATCAAGCAAGTAGCAAGTAACTCCACAATACAAATTTAATTGTTATTCAGTGTCCTCCTCTTCTAACTGATTCCATAAGCACAGCAGGAAGTAAAACAGAAAATTCAAGAGTCTCTTGTATTTTGCTGTATATCTGTACATTATCTAGATAACTATTATTGAAAGTATCCCTTCCACACACACATCCTGCCCTCCGCAGCCACAGACAGTCCATACTGAGCATGACCCCCAGTCTGTTCCAGTTGCATTAATCTGAACACTGGATCCTATCACTCAAAATGCCCTGGATAATAAAGTAACTTGCGTGCTAAAAAGTAACTGACTGATTAATGGAAATACATAGACAAAAAATAGATGGGAGATTGGCATCTTTTTCTCCCATCAGGCTTTTGCAAAATGATGTTTAAAACAAATAGATCTTTTATGCTTTGATTAGAGGACAACACACTGTCTCATCCAGTTCAGTTCATTATCAAGAGGTAATGACTATCCCTCTGCAGTGTCTCAAGTACTCACATAAGATTATAAATCATAAGATAATTAAGAACAGTCATTGGATTTTCCTCTCCTCCTATATTATCTAAAATTAGGAACATCATAGCTTTTAAATTGCATATATTATGCTGTGATTTTTCAAGGCATCAAACATCTTTTGCTTCTTTACCTCAAATTCACCCACCATATTTTAAATATGCTCATCTGTGAATAGTTCCTGGTATTACTGGATGCATGAATAGGTCCGTGTCATGCTTGGAGCCAAGGCAGGAAATTGGATGCTTTCAGATTCCTGCTGGAAAGTTACTTAGCAATTTCAGCTGTTGCTTTACAGCTCCTTACCCTCGGAGAGAGGCAGACAAAAAAACTACACACTGTAGTCTCATCTCGAGATCTATTTCTGAAGTTTCACATTTATGGATTTCTGCAACATGACACCACCAACTGCAAACTAGCACTGTTAGAGAAAGATTTTAAAAAGGCTCTTTTGCGGCACCAATGACAAAGCACCTGGGGGACAGCAGCAGGTTAGGCACTGAAGTGATGCATTATAACTGGAGTAGAATTAAAGCACATCGACAAAACTTCACCCCTGCTTAGAGGAATGTCTCATGTACATAAACTGTCTTGTCATGAGATCTTTTCATTACTATAAACTCAGTGCTAACATTAAGAATAAAATAAACTAAGTTAGGCAACAGCAGTTTTGATTGCATCTCAGTTTTGATTGTGGCTACTAGGAAAAAAAGTGATTATGGTAAACCCCTCCCAGGAATAAAAAAAGAAAAAAAAGTTCTATCTTTCAGCTCCTGAAAAAGGCAAGATGATTTTTTCCACATGAGCTTTTCTGAACTGTTACAAATAATCCATTCACTACAGACTTGATCATAAACTGGACCACCTATCTGTGCAGGTGAGTGAAGGATCATAACAAACTACCGTAAGCATTTACCAGATGTAGGGGGGGAGCAGATGTTACCAGGTTTTTTGCCTTGTGGGTAAGAGAGGGTAGGATTCTAGACATGCTTCTGGCATACATCAATAAGTGTTACCTAGTAGGCTGACTTGCAAAGTTACCTAGTTCAACCCTGTTTGAACCAGGAAAACTCACATTGCTCTGTGCTGCAAAAAATTGCTCTCATTCAAGAATTACTCGCCTGAGGCTGAGAATGAATCAGGAGTAACAAATGGCAGATTCGTAAAGCAATTGCCTTCCTATTTGGAAACATTAGTATCCAGTTCATTGCATGCCACCTATCCATACCTCTTCTTCCACACTTTTACCAGCTCTCTCTTATCAGTATAATAATTTTTTTAGAAAATGCAGGAATGAGTATTTTAGGAAAATTGTATTCAGGACATTTGCATTTACAGATATAAACAAAATTAAACTATTATGTTTCAATTATACCTGAAGTTTTATTACACATCAAAAAATGAAAAGTGAAAAACAAAATGGCTGCCTGGTGTTCATGTCTTGCATAATAACATAAAGCTGCCACTCTTACATGCAGCTCTTGAAAGAGAGGTTGAATCGCCACCTCCACAATGTCAGAAGTGATTTCTTCTTTCCAGAGCTTGCTAAATTAACTGTTTTTTTTAAAAAGGGAGGGCAGGTAAGCCCCTCTTTTTGAGCATTTTCTCCCTGGTTCTGAAACATGTTCATGTATCTGCATATATGCTGGGAAGGCTTATTAATAAGTCTTTGGTCCAAGAAATCACACAGAATCACATAGGAATGGTTGGGGTTGGAAGGGACCTCTAGAGATCATCGAGTCCAACCTCCCTGCTCAAGCTGGGACACCCAGAGTACAACCCTAAGCAGACCAGAACAGACCTGGATCATAAAAATCTCTCCCTCCCTTCTTTTTTTTCTTTTTTTTTTTTTTTGCTTTTGCTTCTATTTGTTTTGATTTCCTTTTCCTGAGATAATTATTCCTAAAGATAATTAAATACACTCTGAGGCTAGGAAAGCATTTAGAAAGAGAGAAGCTTTCACATGCCACCTACAAATGGCATTAATTAAGCTACAACAATATTTATACAGCATCTTGCTAATTGAGAAATCCATGGCTTTCAGACTAACTCAATCTCTGGTGACTCTGTCCATGAGAGCAGAGCAGGGGGCTCATTTCCTACCCCCATGGTCAATTTGCTCTCCTCTACCTACCCAGGCACTGAAACCCACCACCAACAGAGCAAAACCTTTAGCTTACCAGATGAAGGATTTTCTTGCCTCATTTTGGAGGATGTATGGCCCAGTCGTGCAAAATTGCTCTACTGCACTTTTCAGGACCTCTTCCATGCAAGCCAGTTATCATAAAAATTAACAACATCAAAAAACACTTTTGAAGCCAGTTATCATAAAGATTAATAATATCAAAGTAACACTGTTGAAGCTTTATGGAGTTAATCTGCTCAACTATGTGTCTGCTTGACTTGATTAGAAACAGACCTCTGTACATTCCATACTTTTCAGTAAAAGAGTTTCAACATTACTTAAGATCTAGAGATTGCAATATAAAATTCAGACAGTATAACAACCTATCTAGGACTAAAAATATTACTTCTTAATATGGTAACAAGCTACTTGTTTTGTCATTGTTTACCTTAATTTTCTTTATAATATTAGGTTAAATCACTATTAGGTATAACATTTTACTATTTTATTTTCTTCTGAATATTGTGAAGATGCTCTCGCTATGTGAAGAGTGCTGTCTTTATAGATTATGTCACTCTAGTGCACCAGTGTACTCTCCAATCCACCATGGCCATATTTTTCTCAAAGAATGGCTTAAAGTTGCCTAATTAGTAATTCTGTTGTCCATGGTCTATTGTAAACTGTTGACTGTTCTAAAAAAGATCTTTCATCTGAAGAAACTTCTATCTTGAATACATTCAGCTAAGATTTCTGTGCTCTCGAATAGCAAGAACATAGTCTATAAAATCTCTCCAGGCTTTGAATAAACAGTACACTGACCTTTCTGTGCTTCAAGCCTTGTCAACTATAGAGCATATCTATCACTATGTTACAGTTTTCATCTTGATCCTGCACATTTTAGAGATAATCAAACTACAGAACTGTTTAGTCTCTGCAAATGATGAAATATTCTGCCATTAAAATGCAAGGTCGGACAAGGAAATCAGAAATAATGCCTGAGCCTGATGAAAATGAGACATCGAGATATATTTGCGTACTGATACAGCTCAGACACCTATAGACAGAGTAGGCAGAGCAGTGCAGCACAGATCAGTAAAACACTCCTTAGGGATGATGATCGAGGGATGCCTTTTCGTCTTTCAGTCCATGCCTTCTATTTTCTTTTTTCTGGAATCTTTCCCCAATACCTTTGTGAGCAGCAATTTGAAGAGGACAAGCCTAGGCAGTATAGGGATGTATTCTGCCTTGTAGTAAATGCAGTTGCTTTTGTTGTAACTTAGCAGTGGAGGTTTTCATACAAAGTTAATGCATATGCAAGACAAAATCCAGAAGCAGAAGAATGAAACCACTCGAGTGATACTGCTCTCTTTTTGCTATTCACAGTCTTTGTTCACCTGTATTTTTATCTGTTATCAAGTACTACCTCTTCTGGTTTTTCAGAACTTGCTTCTCTTTTCTCCCTATTACTCTGGCTCTAGTTATTATATGAACTCAATTTCAGATTTCCTTTTTTTGTCTTCTTATTGCCATATTTAATTATTCAAAATTGAGGATGTGTTACTTTGTACTGATTCTATACTAAAAATCTATTTAGATTTATTCTAATAGGTGAACAAGAAGGTCTCCAGCACAAAGGGAGTGTCAAACTCGTTACAGGACAATGTGTATTGCAAAGAGGCAATTCTTTGTGATGAATGCAGCTGTAAGGTAAGGTTCATGCCCGATAAAAATAAAAAAGACACATTTTGTAGAAATACGGGACAAGATAAAAATGACTTTAGAAAGTCTTTGAATGAGGAAAAATACATTTATATATATATGTCTACATGTATGAAATAACTTTTTATATTATAGAAAGTCTAAGCTTAATGTGTTTACTGTATCAAATTCAGAAAATATACAGATTATGATAGCCTTTCATCTGTAGTCAGCCTTGAACTGACTGGGATGTGCCTGTCAGAGGCATATCATGGTATATACAGGACTACTGCGCAGCTGACATGATGCACTGAGCTTCATAAAGAAGAGTGGATTTTTTTTTCCTGTAATCATTCTATAAGAAGCGCTCTGCTCTTGCGCTGCACACGGCAGTTCCTTTGTCAGCTCGCTGTTAGCCACTCTGTTCCCATCGTCTCCATACAATAAATGTATTATACCTTACCACAAAATGAAAATGAGAATAAAGAAGCTATGACAAAAAAAAGGAAAGTTCCTTGACAATATCCTGCAGTACTGCCAGGAAGCAAAATGAAAAAGACTGAATTTCGATTTTCTTTTTCTCTATATAAATTTTGAGCTAGGTCCCCATTATTGGTCCATGATTTCTCTGACTACATGTACTGAGGTTACTGAGGTCACTCTAGCTCTGTATGTATTCACATTTCTATTCACATTCACATACTAAAATTAAACCAAACAATTTAACTCGGATTTTAACTCAGATTTTTCTGACAAATTAGAAAGTCAAGACTGGTATGTTCTTTTTGCACAAACACATCAAGACTATTCAGACACTTCCAACACTCAGTGACCAAGGTTTTCCTGGTTATTATTTCTTTTCTGCATTGTCCATGCACTTCAATTTCATGTGAACCAAGACCAAAGATATCAAACTTGAATGATTAGGGAATCCAAGAACAAACCCTGACATAAGAAAGTCTATCTTGTTTGCAATATAGTCAGTCATGGTTGGTAACCAGAGTAAGGAAGAACCCCTTATCTGTACAAACAAGTATTTGCAGAACTGTGGTCAATCTAATTCTATTGAAACCAAAGTTTTTGCTTTCTAAATGACAATGATTTAGTACTGTGTTCCATTTTCTTTTTCCACAGAAAAAGAATAAACTCCCTTTATCTACTCATGCTAGTTTCCCACAAAATGAGAGTGTATACAGATGTCTGCAAAACAGTATCCGAAAGAGAGGCTTCATGACTTTGCTCAAGAATGTTTTTGTGAGTGATTGTATCTGTAGGAAATTGAGAGATTATGTATCTAGGAAGTTGGATCTTCTTGGCACACATTTGTACTCTCATAGCATCCAAACATAAGAAATGCCTGGAATCCACTGCACTTTACATAATGCAAACAGACACTCCTCAACAAAGAGTGAACGAGTAAATTCTGTAATGGTGTAATTTATTTAATTTAGAAGATCAGAGACTGAAATATTGAATGAGAACTCCTGTTGTGCACTAGAATAATCCTTGATCTGATTTGCAATAATGCTAAGACACCAGACAAAATGAGCACCTCAGATGTGAGTGCCAATCTGTACACATTTTTTTTCATCTTGCAGCAATATACTTAACATTTGGATTCTTTAGGCTGATATTTGTGGACTGTAGGAAAGATCACATTAAAGTAGTGGGTTATGCATTATATATGCTTCTCAATAATGATCATGAAGAAATATTTTTTTGCTGTATAATAAGTTAGTTACAATATCGGTGAAAGGCTGTTAAAAGATAGAGAAATCAGTCTGGAATAGCTGCATTGCCTTGGTACGTTTTTCACCAGTATCTAATGCTTTTATTTCCACCAGTGTTGTTCCTTGGCTATAAAATATGCATTGAGTAGATGCATTCAATCAACTTTTATATATCAAGATTCACCTAAATAGATACCAAAACTTTTTCTAAGCTTGAATAACTAACTATACCTACAGGGATCACACTGTGAAACAGAAAACAAGACACGAAAAAGACTGTAACCATTGTAGCATAAATGTACCTATGGAGTTGCTCTTTGCAGTCCTAATTTCTTGAGCACTGTCCTCCCTGCGGGAGCACTGTGCAGCACCCTGCCTGCTGAGGCTTCCCTCGAATGGAAATCCAGGCGTGAGAGAAGCAGAGCTCATCCAGAACAACGTCAGGGTCATTAGGGCATGCACCTGGGCCTGGGAGCTGGAAATAGCTGTGGATCACACGGCAGAGACATAGCCAATGTTTAGCAGAGTGCATGACAAGCATTTCATAACAACTCACTCAAGACAGGAAGGATGCCATAACAATTTAAGTTAGAAGAGGATGCATGGAGTTTGCAATTACCCAAGTTGGAACTTGTATTTTAAGCAGAGAGCTTCCTAAATATTACTCCAAAAGTGAATGAAATTTGTCCTCTGGCCAACTGTTACTTGCTGCTTCCTGATTTAAAAAGCAGTATTAATAATTGATATGTAAAAGTAAGTATTACACCTATTTTCTGACTGAAAACAAGAATTCTGAGAAAGAAAGCAAATCTGACTGGCAGGGAGCTGGCCTGGGTGATCTCCAGAGGTCCCTTCCAACCCCAGCAATTCCGCAACCTGCAAGTGCTGCGGGTGCCTGGAGCCCTGAAGCCTGGAGCAGGCGCTCAGCTCTGCAGCTCTGAACTGCAACATCCAGGGCCTTCACTCAGTGACTGAGAGAGACTTCAGCCGCCACAGGGGAGGTGACAAATTTCAGAGGTGTTTCTTTGATGGCATCTGGTTCAGAGAGCTCCAATTGAATATAGGAGATGCTGGTGAATGGCAGCTTGGGATTGCTAATTATGCTGTGAATGATGATGTTCTTGTATTTGATGAAAAATATATTTAACATAATTGCACCTAATCTTCACATGTCTACTGGTCAAAAAGAGACCTTTAATTTAAAGAAGAAACTGAAGAAAATACAGCCATTTTTAAGTGCACCGTAACTGTTTCTTGATGGAACCATGGTATTTTCCAGTATTTGTAAGATCCTACAAAAGAAACGCAACCTACTTAATTTTGTTTAGAGAACTAACTTTTCAATGGCTACAGTGAAGTAAAATGAATACTGCCTTAGATTAAAATTTCCAAAGATATCATTTGAAATATTATTTTCTTCTTTCAGATCCTTACTGCAAAGATGTTGTACTTAAGGCTTTTCTTAGTCTTTTATTTGGTACAAATGCATGTGCCAGTACTACTGCATACATAACTATTGATGTGATAGTGTAATTTCATTTACTTTTAGGCACTAGTAATCCAGCTACTCACCAAATGTCTGAATTCCCTTCTGTTGCAGTTGTCTGTGATTAATCTTTTGGACTGGTCGCAGTGGGTTTACATTGTAGTGATCATCATCTCTAGACTCACACAGCACGTGCTGGAATAGGCCTTCTCTCAGCAGCACAAGCTCTCACTCCTTTTTGGTTCCGCAGGTTGATATCAGAATTTATTTATACCAGTTGCCTGGAGGAGTTCAGATGGTAAAGACAATCCTGCAACTTCTGGAAAAGAGACTCCCTGCGGTCAGAAAATGGAAGTTGAACACCAAGCACCAGGTAGCTGGCAGATAAGGACAAGCATTAGCAAGACTACACCTTGCCCTGAGACCAATCTTCGTTTCTGGAAGTGAAGGTCTGTATCAGTGAGATGTCCATCAATACAGCCATTAGCTGACTGATGGACATCTTACACCATACCCAAGACTATTTAACATTTAACTAAGCTTCACATTGCCCCTCAAGAATTTTTCAGATATGGCAACTATTGGGCTTTGGCAGATTATTTTCATCATACTAACCACCCAGCAGTTGAAGGAATTCATAAGGAATTCATGCTTTTTTCTGGCTTAGGACTTTACATCTTGCAGGTAAGGAAGCATGGTATGAAGCAGACATGCTTATTAAATTGTTTTTCCACTCTGGCAATTGAGGTGGCTACAGATCATCACACCTCCAGCTTTGATTCCTGTATAAAGCTGCTCCTTTCAGAGTCACATGGAGACCTGTTGCTCATTTTGGCGGATCTCACTTGTCACCCAACATGAGGCTGGTAAGCTACAGGGGTGAGCTACAAGATATGCTGTAAGGCATTACAGAGCCAGGATGCTCCTCCAGACCCAGCCTCCAGCTGACAACGTTCTATTTCCTGGTGAAATCTTGCACGTTTCCATGTGATTTCCAGCTAATCTCTCTACAGGTTGGTCAGCGTCAACCGATGAAGCCTGACAAAAGAACTGTTTCTGACTACTGATCTCCAAACCCCTTCTCATTGTGAGTAGACTATAGTACCTGTGATGATGCTGCAGTACTTGTGGTGATTTAAAACTACTGGGGGTCTCCTCCTTTGACTTTGCTGGTGGCAAAAATTTGCTCTTGAGTGAGTTAGGAGTCTTATATCAGTCCTGGGCACCTCTATCAAAATGATTTTATGAATTTATGTCCTGAATTGATCCTAACTTGGTGCTTCCATCTCCAGAAGTCACTTGAAGCATTCTTGTTTCTGTGCTTCTTTGGAGGGCTTTCACCTCGCCTCCCTTCAGCCCGTGTTGGCCGCACAACTGCAGCAGAGGCCCGCGAGGCCGGCTCAAGCACGTGCGCGCCGCACGGCGCCCGCAACCCGCGCCCCGCACCACCCCAGGCCCGGCGGGCGCAG
>VWPW01011294.1:1115624-1251955 GCA_013389825.1 Crypturellus undulatus | reverse complement strand
CTGGACAGCGCTGGGCGGGCGCGGGGCGCGCTCCGGCCGCCCCCGCTGGGCAGCCGCAGGGGAGCGCGGCTTGGCGGCGGCACGGAATGAGAGCCAAGGCGGGCGGTTCTCGCTCGCCTCCGTGCCCGGCGGCAGCTTCCTTCCGCGCCGCCTGCCCCGTGCACGGCACCGCCGCGCCTGCTGCCGCGCTTCGGCACTCGCTTTCACGCGCTTCGCGATTTTCTGCAATTCCTGCAGACTCCGCCCGCGGTTCCTGTCCGGAGCGCAGAGCGCGAGTTCGGGAAGCGCTGCTAGCGCAGGCCCAGCGGCCCCGATAGAGATCCTATCCCTCTATAAACATCTGAGACACTCGAGCAGCTTTCCTCTCTGCCGGAAAGATGTACTTTCGCGTAGCTCCCGTACTCTACCCAGGAGATCTATTTCTGCTCCTAAAATGGCTGTGTTTTCCGAGGCGGTGCATGTAGCGGGGTGGCTTTCTGAGCACAAAGGATGAACTCGCAGAAGAGAAAACCGAGATGCAGCAGGAGCAGCAGGAGTTGGCATCGCAGCGCAGGGCAGCGCAGGCAGCTGCTCCGCGATGCTGCGTTGCCTCTGCGGCCGCTTGCAGGGCTGCAGGTTCCGCTCTGCTGAGCCCGGGCTGCCCTAAGGAGGCGCGGGAAGAATCCCCAGAGCTACAGTTCCAGTGGAAAGAAAAAAATCTAACGTTCTCACACTTTCCATTCTGAAGTCTCTGGACTTCAGAGCATTTAATGGGGGACCTTTTTTTTTTTTTTTTTCCCCCCCTCTAAGAATGCTTAATTTGTAACAAAACAAGTCTGGGTGTTAATTATCTTTCCATTAGTAGAACTAAGCATTTTACTTATTTGGAAATGGTCTGACCTACAGTTTTTCCTAAGGCAAAACTCCCAGTAGAGCCACTCCCTTTTCTTGTAGTTAGGATAGAGCAGAATTTTGTTTCCAAATCACAGGATGCAGAAGCAAAGAGACATGCACTTTAAATTACATAAATGGGTCTTTTCTAACTTCATTTCTAGGGCTGGGGGCAAAAGGTGGTGACAGCCCAGGCTGTCACTGGATTCCAGTGATTGAATAGTTTTAATAATTAGCCATGAGAGAATTTAAGCCATTTAAGCAACCAGGGAGGGTGTGCAAACAGGCTGTAAATGCAATCATGGGGAGCTCTGCGTATTGTGAGGAAGTTTCCTCCTTGGAGAGTGCAGCTGCAGGGCCCTGTAGAAGGCAGGAGGTTCTGCAGCTCCCATGGCAAAGAGCAAGAACGAAGTCTAAGCAATAGTGTAATGGCAATGCAGAGATTGCTGGGCTCCCCATTCTCACCAGGGAAAAGCAGCTCCTGAAATCTTGCTGAGCCACCAGAAGTAAGAAAGGAGAAAGAGCCACCAGAAGTAAGAAAGGAGAAAAGAAGGAATCACATCTTGAGATCTTTTGTTTATATTTGTTTTGTAGCCTACAGCTACTATGAGTCATGACAGTGCAGAATCATGAAGGAAACGTCACAGGAGTAAGTGAGGAAGTTTGCGCGAAAGTGCTTTTTACCCTGTTCTGACATAATCAAGAAAATGGCTCAGCGTCCTTTCTACTGCTGGTTCAGTTGCTGTCTGTGTATTCACTTAAATTACGCAATTAAATTTTTGATGAAAAACACCTTTAGAAATGAGAAGCCAAAGTCAATATTTGTATCATGTCCATAAAAAGTAAATACATAAGGAAAAAAAAGTCTTGAATATTTGTCTAATTCTGATTAAATTTTTTAAAATAATCTGTCTTAAACCACTCTATGCCAGCCTGTTTCAAAACAGATCCCATAGTGAAATGAAAACATAAGAGAGAGTTCACAATAAATATAATATCCAAAGCATCAGCAACACAATCCAAACCTCATTATGTCGTGTAAAAATAGGTATATAGCCATTATGAAGATACTTGCCATGTATCCAAAATACAAAAATGAGGCAAGGAAGCAAAACAAGCAGTCTCATCACAGGATTGTCTATAGCAAACATGGTTATTTTTCCTTTAATTAAGAGTGGTTGTTAGATCAAAAGATTTTACAAATTATGCCTTCACTTAAAAGGAAATATTACATATTACAAAGTGTGTGGCACTATTTTGTATCTACTGTGTCTACACAGCAATTTGCATTTTGTATACAAATTTATTTATGCAAAAATATTTTAGTAGGGGTAAAACTAAGTGTTTTAAAATAGTTATTGGAAACTATAGGATATGATTTAGGGAATTTTACTGTAGTGATATCTAGAAATCATTAAGTGGTACATTGCATATTTGATTTTACTAGTAAATGAAAACTGAGCTGTTCACAGCTTCTCTTAAGAGGTTCTTTGCTGGAATTCCTTGAGCATTTTGTACTATCTTCTCTTTTAATGTCTTTACTGTCTACAGGTTTATTAAAATTTACTGCATTTTTTTTTCAAGAATCTTAACATTGCATTTAAGATTCTTAGCACTTAAATTTTAATGTATGCCAAATCTCAGATCCTGGCATTACTTTGATGATTACTTCTGGCATGTTTTGAATATTTGAGAGGTAGCTGTATGACATATATTCAGTAAATTTTTGATGACACAGATTGATCTGTGGTAGAGAATCAAATTTATCACTGCAGAGGTAGGATATCTTTAAGTCAATGTTTGGAGGTTACACCTTCATCCAAGGAAGCAACAATATTCAAGACAGAATTTAATCTTAAAAATCCAGGTTTTAAGTGCATTTGTATGTACTTCTTGGGGCTAAGGTTTAAACCTGTAAATTTGTTGTAATAAAGACAACAAATTTGCTAGACAAACAGCAGCTTCTTGATTAGGGTTTTGTTTACTGAGTCACTTGCAACGAAACAATTGAAAAGACCACGTTAATATCCTTAATGGAGCCTTCTGCTTGTAAAACAGGCATTGATTTCTATTGATCTGGTAACTTGCTGTTCTTCTAGTCCTTTGGTCCCCCTATTCAGGTGATGCCACTCTTGGATCAGTGCTCTGTGCGAGCGGGTACCCACTCCCTTTGTGGTGTTTTGCCAAGGAGTGCAGATGCCACTGCTGTCAGTTGACCCTAGCTAGAACAAGGATGTTCTCTAGGAATTAGTTTTCCTTAACCACAGAGAGACCTCTCCAAGTGCTCTTCATTGCCTCAGACCTCAGTTTTAGAGCTTCTACTGGCCTTTAGCATTTGGGAGAATCTCACCCTATCAGGGCACATTTTTTTGTGGTATTCACTGGCACTTAGTTTTCATTCACATTTCTGATTACACAGTAGTTTTGTTAAGTGGAATCAATGTCCCTGCTAAGAATATTACTGCTTTCACATTTAACTGCAGAGTCTTTGACTAATGTTCCCCTGCCTCCTTCTACAACTCAGAGTCTCACTGCTACCTCTGGGTAATCTCCCTCTTCCTTGAACCTGACTGTAATGTGCTAACATTCTTGATTTGTCTGCTCTTATACTGACTCTTTTGTCTTACTTAAAGCTGTATTGTGATTTTTTTAATCTGTGAATTCACCTTAGAAGTAGCTGTTCCAGAATGAATGGTGTCCTGCTAACAGAAGTATTCAAGCAAGGCAGACCCTCACACAAGTCAGCATCTGTGGGCGCATTTCTTGTAGGCATCAAGTAGGCCTTGAGGATAGAAGTGTGAGAAGAAGGTTGTGATCTTAGCTACTCTTTCTGAGGGAGTACTTCTCTTGTGAACCCCTTGGATGTACTTTCCATGCTCATGTGTGTGCCTGGCTGTGCTGTGGAGGCGATGCTGTCCCCCATGCGCTGTAGCTACCTCTGTGTCTTAGAGTAAGAGGAGAAATACCTGGGAAATACCCGGGGAGCTGCATCCCAGCAAGGGGCTCTGGGGCTCCCAGCTGTCTTGGCTCTGTCTTGGGACTGCCCATACCTTGAGCTTTATATGTAGCTATGCCTATTGATTGTTTCAGCTCAGTCCGTATAGAAAATAGGTCAGCCATGCAGTGCTTTGTGTGGGTTGTAATCTAGAAGGCAGGGTGTGGGCATAGTCGTGGAGGGGGACAGAGGCAGGCCCAAAGATTTTATCAAGCACTGTGGAATCTGGCCCTCAGACAGCTACTTGCAGTATTGAGAAAAAGGGAATAAGCCATGCAAGTCATCCAGCTGTTTCAGCATGCGTAAAAATTACTTGGCATAAGGCATCATTCCAAAATCCTTCAATTATTTTCCCCTCAGATGGAAACTGAAATAAATATACACTTATGATGGGAATCTTCATTAAGCACATTCTGAAGATATTCAGAACAAAAACATCTGACTCTTTTGGGGAAGTATGCTTTGTGGGAATCCTCCCGGTGGGTCTAGTAATTCCAGTGTAATGCCATAATGTCACAGACTGCAGGGGGTAGTAAAATTTATGGTTTCTGGGATACCACACACTGTGGTAGCTGCTAAACTCCCCAATTACGCTAGCATGATGGTTTTGGTACGAGGAAACTCAGGTACGAGTTTCTCTATGGTGTGTTAGGCAGCAATGTGTGGTATAGAGGCAACTGCCTTTCTAATGCTGAACAAGGTAAACGCGTGTTTAATTTCATTTTAACCTTGCGTTTCACTTGGCACTTGATGCAGATGGGAACTGACAAAAGCTGTTTGGGGAGAGCCCATTTCCCTCTTCAGCAAACGCAGAAACCCTTCACGTGCCACAGAGCATTAGCAAACGGCTACCTCCAACCGCACAACACCTCAGCAAGCCTTCCAGCTTGCTGCCTGGAAAAAGAAATAATGGGGGTTTTCATTTTCCTGTAATTATTTTTATGATTTGAAAATACAAGACTAGGTTGCCAGCTGCTGCCTTCTTGTTCATAGGGAGGAGGCCTGCTTACACTGTAGCTATGTGGCTCCTGAGTCCTCACTGCAGGCACCCTGCAGCTCAAAATACTCTTTGCAGTTCCAGTTTTAAATAGCACTGCTAAAAATGGACAAATTTCCATGTCTTTGGAGAAAGCACCTATCAATCTTAACTTTTAATTTCCTTTTTTTTAAATTTTTTTTTGGCTTCCTAGTTGTCTGTTTGCACTGGAGAGCTGAATCCACTTGCCCCAGGTTGAGGAAAAAAAATTGGTGGAATGAAACATTGTTCAAATTTTCGTGAAAATCGCCTAAGTCAACAGAATTATATTTAGGAATAGAATTTTAACATTTTCAAAGAATGATCTGAAGGGAAGGATAGCTTTGTGGCTTAAGAAACTTAGTAAGGCTTTTGGTTAATGTGCAACCTATTTTCTCCATGTGGTTTTCAGGAAAACACAACAGGAATAATTACAATTAATCTTACATTAAATAAAATACTTTAATTGATGGCATTAAAGATAAGACTTCCCAGACTGGTTATATGGCATTAATAAAACCATGCTTTGCTCCTTTGCTCAAAGGAAATGCTTTGCTCTTAAATGAAAATTCCATGCCTTGATGCATGAGAATGAGATAATGTAGTTAACGCTGGTGAAAGTTAGGCACAAAGCCACAGGCTGAGGATCCCTGCAAGAATGCAAAAATTATTTACTTTTCACTTGTAGATATGTGCAGGTGATTTGCTCCAACACTTATATTTTCACTGTGGCTACAAAGATTAGTAAGATTTGATTTGATTTGATTTGATTTTGTAAATCATTCAGATCTAATAAATTACTGGCCAGAAAACTTGTGCAAGTCTATTCAAGAGATCTGGACTGCATTTTAGCTCTCCTGTAGTCTTCCCTCAGTGACATCCAACATGCCTCACTTCCCCACTTCTAAAAGAGTCAGAGTGGCATTTCCTCTCATATCCCAATTTTTTGTCTTAGCTATTCAGATGCTAAGTCCTTCAGGTCAAACATTGTACTTTAGTATATTTTTTTGTATGGCCCCTGACGATAATTTTGGCCTTTGGAGAGGTTAAAACAAACAAATAATCCAGCTAGCAATGTCAATAGAGAATCATAGAATCATAGAATGCCTAAGGTTGGACTTGTTGCTTTTTACTAGAGAATAAAATAGAGACCTAACTTTTCAGGATAATGAGAAGCAATACTTCTTTTATGACCAATTTCCTATCTAAACTCCAGATGCCAAGATGAAGACAATATCTTTTTTATGCTTTTTAGTATACAGGGGCATCTGGAAGCACCACGGATCTTGTGAAGGATCCGCAGTCAGCAGGTTAATAAACAGGGCGGAAGGGAAGTTTGCTACAGCATGTCTAGTCTTCCTGAACATGGGGTCTGGAACCCTTGACATTTTTGCTTGCAGCTTAGGTGATGTTTAATATTCAAAACATTTGTTTCAAATGTTTGTACATGGCAATTTCTAACGAGACAAAAACTCTAATTTTCCAAGTACCCCGTGACAACAATGAAATAAATTTCTCACAGTATTGGAAGTTTCTTTACAGGATGTTCATATTGTAAACATCTGTTCTGCGTTTTCAACTCTGTTTATAACAGACAACTAAATTGCACATTGCCCATAATATATCAAACCGACAACATGATTGCATTCCCAAAGTAATGCAGTGCCTTTGCTGGAAGCCAAATTACTAAACCAAAGTTTAGCATTAAAGATCTGAATGCAAATATTAATATTTGATTTAAAATTATAAGTGTTTTCCATGGTTGTAGAATAACAGTTGTAGGGGGAAAAAAAAGTGAGGAACTGTTATACAAATGCCTGTATAAGAACTCTTTTTCTTGCATATTTCAGCCAGCATTAGATTGACCCACCATTTTCTATATAATATATTATAGCAACTGCAATATAACTCCAGCTGTATCTTTTATTAAAAGGTATCAACACTGCAAGGAGCTTTTCTGACACTGCTGCTTTCAAATTTTATCTCCTTTTTTCCCTGTTCCAATTTATTGTTAACCAAAATCTGTGCCCAGCTGGAGCAAGGATGGATGCTCTGTTATAGCTTTTGCTACACAGAAAAAAAATAATCCTTTATCTCTCCCTCTGCTTCTTCTTGCTCTTTACTGATTTATGTCCTATTTGAAAAGATTCTTTTACCTTTAATTCCCCTCTTATATTGTTTAAATCTATGTCTGTATTGCTTAGAACTGCAAATCATTTTCAGAGAGAGAGTCTGGAGATAAGATAAAATGAAATCCTATTTCATATACTATATTAATCAACAGTAAAAAACATGCACATATTTGCTAGTGCCACTGTCTGCTCTTCTAAGAGAATAATATTTACTCTGTCAAAATGCCCGCCATTATCTCAAGCACAAGACACTTGCACATTTCCAACGTTGACTAAGCCATGTCTCTCTTGTTTCTAAAATTTACCATGGTTAGGGTCAATTAAGTTATCCTACAGGTACTCAGATAATATGCTGCATCTCTCACAGGCCTGGAGGGTGTGACATGCAAAGTGCAGGGCTCAGCTAAGCCGATGCTCATTTTCAGGTCAGCTGAAGCTTTTCAGTGTCTAACTACAAAGAGAGTTTCTCCCCATGAGCTTTACTAAAAAAATGTTTTGCAAGCCATGCCTAACTCATGACTGAAAGATTGATCTCCTCTATGTTGTTTCATTTCCTGCACACAAGTGAGTGTTTTGGGCTGGGAAAGGAACTATTGAATTACCTTTTAGCAATCATGTAGGCCACCATTCAATCAGTGAGATTCCTACTTGATCAACATATAAAAATTCTTTTGGAGTCTTTGCTTAAACTGAAATATTCTTGTTTAACCTTCTGTCTGGTGTAATTTATGCTTCTTGGACAGGTTGCTCAACTGAGAAACTGTGCTGAGATTATCTTGAATTTTGCTGGAGATAGTGTTTTTTCTCTATTTTATCCTCTAGTAAAACTCAAGCTTAGGCCCTGCCTCTGATCCCTTCCCTCCACCCCAGTTATACACGTCATCTGTCAGCCTTTTTGTTCTGACATTTCATATAGGTCTTGAAAACACAATAAAATTAACTTTAAAATTTCAAACCAAGGAGCATTTCTTTTCCAGATAATATTGAAGCGATATTCAAAATTGATGTGAGGTGTTTTTCTGAGTAGGTAGGGGCTTGCTAGTGCCAGCATTTGATTTTGGTTCATTTTTAGAGGTTTCTCCCACAGTTCAGTCTCTCTGCCCTTTACCCTCAGAAACAACTGAGCTGTTTTTCCTGCTGGCTTGGAGCTACTACTATTCAGAGCACCAGTATGAGTCAATAAAGCAACACCGCAAGTCTGTGACATCCTAATATGGGTTATTTAAAAAATGTGTCTGCCTTGGACTGGTGCTTACCAGTCATGATCTGGGAAAGTCAGTGACAGCGCCCTGAACAACTTCGGTCTTTAATAAAAAAGCTTCAAATAGACATGTGCTTATTATTTTATTCTCTAGAGCAGTAATATTATTAAAATTGCCATGATTCCTCAGTATAATGAAAAAACACGTGTTCAGCAATGGTATGTCCAGATCTAGATCTCAAGCTTTGTTCCTTGCATGCTTTGCTTTGGAACTGAAACCCCAAACTTGCTAGCACTAAAGCCTAAGTTACCAGATCTTCACAAAGAAGCAAGTGCTCTTAAAGCCTCCTACCTCCTGTGGTGCAGGGAGGTGATTGCTGATGGTAGAAGGTGATTCCTTCTTGAAGGAAACCATGTGCTTCCATCCTGGGATCTCCGAGGCATGTGCAGTACTAAAGGTTATCCCAGAAAGCCTGATAGAGAGAGGAAAGAGGTTCCTTATGGAAAAACTAAAAGTAACATATCTTTAAAGAATAAAATGTAAATTTATGAAATCTTAAATCAGTAACAATGTGGACCTTGCCTTTAGCTTGCAAATCAATGTAGTTTAAAACAAATCACTAAAAGATAACACATGAAACGCCCAGCTCCAGAGAAAGGAGAAAAACTATGCTATCTGAGAAATGGAGCAGAGTTTTGAACTTTCAGACTTTCTTAAATTTACAATGGTGTCAACATCATTGTATGTGACATCAAGAACTATGGACAGTTCTAGGTACTTCTGTACTGAATAGCTCTAGGAATCTTACCCTGTGGTTTATGCTATATGTACAAAGTTCAGGTTCTGTGTCATAGAAACACATTGGCAAACTTGCTAAGAGCTAGTTACATAATTCTAGTCTCCTGGAAAATCCAAGGCCTTTAGTGAAACCACCTTTCTGAGTTACAGAAAAATTATCTGCATTTTACCAAAGGGAGAAAAACCTCAGAACGTTGCCCAGAAAGTCACAAATGCTTGTGGGAAAAGTAGCAAGGGAAACGTTATGCTTAAATTTCATTTCATTTATCTCCATAATTAAAACCTGAATTTAGAATTGGTATATCCTTATCCGAGATTCTCTGCTCCATCTATCTCCATCTTAGGGCAGCATACTTGCTCAGGACAGCATGGAATTGCCTGCCACAAAGGAACTCTGGAAAGCTTTCCAAGCTACAATAAGCTATGTTTCTTTGTCAGTTTTACCTGACAATCAGTCACTAACAGATTTGAAGCAGAAATTAAAGTTCTGAAAAGGCTGGATGACATTGCCATTCCAAATTATTTCTGTGGATTAAGTAGTCAAATTTGGTATTGCTAAAACAAGCTGCAGTTCAACAACTAACACACTTGAATTGGTATAACATGTGTTTGGAACCTGCTAAATCTTTGTAAATAAGTCTGTTTTTGTAGCCAGAAAGGCAGCATTGATTGGAGCTTCTAGCATTAGAGAATATTTTTCAGATTTAGAATTAGGGTGGGTCTTTTGTCTGTTGTTCAAGACATCTGAAAGTCTGAGAAAGGAGCATGTATGTCACGTATCTTCATGCACCTCATCCTTCCGCAATTTGGCTGCTTGGCCTGAGTTTGGTAGGTGTCTGCTGTTTTCTCTCCTACAGGTTCCTTTTGTTTTTAAATACAAGTGTCAGAGCTGAATTGCCACCTCTGTGTATTTGCAGCACATTTGTTCCTCAGAACCATGTTTTCACCTCAGTCTCTATACCAAACTCCTGTGGATGCCAAGTGGAAGCTCTGTGTACATATAGAACAAGGAGTGAACACATTAGTCTTCGGCCTGCTGCTGTCATTTGCATGTGATGACTTTTCCTGGGCAGAAGTCATCTGAGAAACGCACTGTGACATTTGATTTCTTTCATATGGTTAAGAGAAAAGCAGAATATATGGAATGGAAAGATCTGAAGGATCAGCAGCTGTGATAACTGCAGCAATTGCACTAGAGACAATAGCAAACATCAGAGAAGTTCAGCTTTCCATAGCATGCCAAGATTTAACTCTCAAATTTCATTTTTTACAGAAAAAAAGTTAAAATTTTTCTAATTTTAATTTTTTCTAATTTTCAGTTTTTACAGAAGCGGTATACATTCACTGAAGGTTAATGTTAGTTGTTAAATGCATATTTACTGTGACTAATTAACCATACTCTCTTAATACCACATGTGTAAGGCATTAAGCATCCCACTATTTCATGAAACATCTCAACTCTACTTTGCTTCATTATCAAAGTGAATTTAAATACTATATAAATTAACACACTTAACGAGCTTTCTCTGATTTAGTCACTATTCCCTCCATTTTCCAGAAGAATATTAAAAATCAACTAAGTGATGCAGCTCAACAATGAAATCAGTACTGGACTGTATTCTTAAGAGGATTCAGGCTCTCAAGATGCTCTCAAGATAGCCTTTGGATCGATGCTTTACAAATCCTTTCTCAAATCAGCAGATTTTGAAAAATGTTGGGCTCTGAAGCTGCCATTGTGTGAAAAGTAACAGGACAATCAGTGAAATAATAAAATGAAGGCACCAATCTACTGTTCAAATGACCAAACCAGCAATTTAGATTATCTTAATCTTACCATGTAGCAGAAACCATGTATAACCATTTACTCAAAAGGCAGAATTGCTAATCTGGTGCCTGCCGGTCCAACACTGAACATACCATGGAAGAGAACATGTGTGTCCTTCAGAGTGGGTCTTTTCCCTGGGCTCTACACCAAGCATTATGAGGAGCTGCATGATGGCTATGGAAACACATCCTCAACCATTTATATTGGCTGAATCCCCTCTTCAATGCGTTGGTTTTTTTTTCCTTGTCAGAAAAATTACAAGGCCATGTCCTTGCTGACGCCAAATGAACCATCTTCTCTAGTTAAAAAATCCTCTTATTAGTTTCCTGTGCAACCTAGCACATAACTTTTCTAGAGTCTCAAATTCTAACTGAATTTAATTCTAATTCAATTCTTCATTTACTATCTCATCTACACACCTACATGCAAAAACCTAGAATGTAAGAAGTCAAGGTGCATTTTGCTTCAAAAATCAATATTTCTGTGACAACAGTAGCAGAACTAGTAGGGTCTAGTCCAAATTCTACTGCATCCAGAAAGCTGCTATTAATTCCAGTGGGAACTGGCATGAGTGCTTAACTATGAATAAATATGAAAGGCAGTTGTCAGTGATTTCCAGTGTGAAAATTGTGCAGTAGACATTATAAAAAGAAGTGGCAGGTGACAAATACCAAGTCAGAAAATTCTGCAGTTGAAATCTAATGAAACACTCTGCTCTCTATGAACAAAGTTTTCACACAATTCCTAGAGGTTTTGCAGAGTTCAGGGAAACTTTTAATACTCCATTATTTCCAAAACTTGCTGTTCATTGTAATTTAAAGCTATGAAAACAATACCAATGACAAAGGAAACTTTTAACCATATGTGCTGTCATCAGACACTATACTCAATGTTTTATATTGCTCTACAACACTCTGGTGTCTTTGGGAAAACAATATGTGCTATTTGTGTAAACCTGTGTGTCAATTCTGTAAACAATTATACACATCCAACTTCAATTAAACGAATATATGCATGTACAAGTACATGTAGCATAAGCATCTTTGAAAAGCTGTACAGTTGTTTTTACATCTAGCAGATGCTTCACAGATAACCCAGAAAATGTCTCAAAGGAAAAGTTACTTTATGCTTTAGAAATTTGGATTTTTAAAACAGCTTATTGTTTCATTTAATATAAAAGATGTAATGTAGACTAGTTAAATGAAAAATGTGATGAGAAAAGAATTTGGTAGTTTTAAATTTTATTAGAACAGAATAATTGCAATAAATTTTTACTTTCTTTGTTCCTATAAAAACATTTTCAGTCTATGAGATAATAAAATATGTTTTACAAACACTCAAAATTATAGGTGTGCTCCAATGGGTAAAGTTACTAGTGGTGGTCAATCTGAGAGAATCAACTGTAAGGTGATGTAAAAGGTGTTGTGAAAGAATCAGTAAGTGAACCTGTTGACAAGTGCTTCATATTTTAGAACCACAGTGTTTCTCCTTCTGTAGATTCTACTGTACATTTCATTGACTAAGGGCAAAACATTGGTCTTTTCATTTACTTCCTGATGTGTGCCATGAATGCCTGCATCCTCAGGACAATTTTCAAATCTTAAAAAAACCAGAAACAGTTCTGAACACTTATACGGTTACTTTTTCCTTTCCTCTTACAATCATCATTAATATATTGTACTTCTGCAGACCGCAAATATGGGAAAAAGGGAAATAGTGTATTTAAAATATATGCCTTTAGAAGAGTGAGAACATTTTCTAGACATTTTGTGTTGCTTTTGTTTTTCTGCTTGTCTTTAATACAGCACCGTCTCCCACTCTGATTGTTTCCTCACCCGTGTAGCTGGGTCACCAGTGGTGTCAGCAGTTATGTCGCTTTACTATCAGAAGCAGGAATTCTCAAACAAAAAAGCAACTAAAACAGTGTGTTGTGCTCAAGGGGATGGCTTTAGTGCTCCTGAGGTACCTTTAGCTTGGCCTTAGCAATAGCAGCTTGAATTGCTGCCATGGTGGGAGGAGGCTGGCGCTTCCAGGGCCTTTTCCAGTATAAGCCGCTTAGCTGTGCGAAGCCAGTCCCGCTCGGCAGGGATGAGGGGAGAGGATGTGGCCCAGGCAAAGGCCACTGTGTCCCACTGCGAGCAGAAGTGGGGAGGCAGAGGATGGGGCGCTGGGAGCCTGTGTGCTGTGCACACCACTGGCCATTTGCACAGCTCTACTTTGACTCACAGGAAGAGAACATTTTTCCCACGCTCTCCTCTCAGCGTGTCGCCCTGTTAACTGCATCCTAGCACAGGAAAAAATATTTACCCAACGAATGTACATGTGAGGCTTGGGATGACAAATACATGTTTTATAAGCAAGATTTGAGAATCGGCCCTTCCTTTAGCCACATGCCAAGACATGGGTGCAGGAACTGGAGTTTCCCTGTGCCTTTAATGGAATCCAGAGATGTGCCTGCAGTGCAACTTACATGGGGAGTCTGCACCTCTCTCAGCTCCCTTTGGATGCAGGGCTTTACTTCAACCAACTGGAGGAGAATGAATCAGTCACAAACTCTGTGTCAGAGATACTGTGATAATTTGAAACCAGAGTTTCTGTCTGTCTCTAAGAAAGATTTTGGAATCATGCTATAGAGCCTGGTGTTCTTACACAGATGTTAATATAGGCAAACAGAAGAAAGATATGTCATCCTAAGATGAGATCCATTACCAGTTTCAATGTTTACTTATATATTCCATGAAATTTAATTTCTGCTGACTGCAATAGGGACTAGGAGATGATTCTACAGGAAAAAGAGGAGATAACTTATTTTCTTCTCAGAAGGCCTATGTATTTACTTTCTTAATGCCCTGACTTGGTAACAGAAACATGGACCACAAACCATTAGAGGTATAGCACAGAAAAAAAAATCTCAATTTTATTGTCTCTGCATTTCTTAAAATATATTTGTTAAAAAAAATGCAGAGAGGTGAGGAGGTTCCACAGGAGATGGGGAGAAAGTCTTTCTTGTAAAAAATGTCTGGACTTACAGCTTGCACTAGGCAGTTATATAGGACTGTCATTAAGAAAAGATACAACATTTGATTAAGAAAAGATACAACATTTGAACTGAATGTTTGCACTGTAATACTAACAACTGATTTCTATGAGCTGTATTAACGTATCATAGCTTGTGTTATTACCTTTTACTTAGCTTTGTAATGACTACAATTCCACTAGAGAGTTCAGTAAGTGCTGTGGTGCCGTTGTGCTCTCCTAGTAGTATCTCCTTCCTGACAAGAGTGTGCTGTGATTTATACAAAAGTTTTGAGTATATTTCACTTAAAAATAACCCCAAAAGTGCTAGACTTGGCAGTAAGGTCACTGGAACTGGGCTTGTACAGCATAGAATGGCAATTAGTGCTTTGGAATAAAAAATAGTAAGAGTGCTCTAACAGGGTTTGGGATAGAGATAGATCAGAACTAGGGACAATTTCTCAGAAGGAAGGTTTTGTATGTTTGGAGGAATAAGCAGAAGAGTTAAATGCCTAACAAAATATATAGATTTATGGAGCTGGAGTTGAACCTGAGAGTCCTGAATCTATAGCCATTTCTGTCAGTAAATTGTGGGGAAATCCACTGTCAAATAGCATGTTTCAGCTCATCTGATCGATAGAGAGCGTAATAACTTTGTTATCAGTTGCTGCCTTTGCTTTGCAGATAGCAAAAGGCTGTACAGTAAAGGAGCCTATTGTCTTACTGCAAAAACAAAAACAAAACCCTGTCTATCATGAAAGTAAAGCCTGTGTGGTAATACCTACACAAGAGCGGTAATAAACTAGTGAACTGTGAATGAATGGTCATCTAGACTTAGGAATTACTAGAGCTCAAGTTCTTGATTTTGCAACTTTCCTCTCACAGAATTATATTCTGTAATTTGGTCTGATGGATACATTAATTACATCTGTGCTGTGCTGCAGAATTAGAAACCCATTACCTGTTGTGCCATTTACCTAGCGCACATGGTGCAGCCATGATATATTTCTTAAATTATTCTTGGATAATCACTGCGTCGTTCAGAGGTAGTTTAATGAATATATTTGCTCTGTTAAAGGCAGGACAAAATTACTGGCAAGGGGCAGATTTCAGTGGATGGGTTAATCTCCTGCTAGGGTGATGCAGTTAAAATCTCACTGCTGTGTACTCAGGGATGCATCTTCTCCAAAATGTCCTCTACCTGAGTCAATAATTGGCAGTTTACTATTTGATGTGATGCACTAGCACTTAAAAATTTTCAAACAGATTTGACTACCTCCTCCAGTTATTTACATCTTGTACTCTCTACAGCATCAACAGCCAAACAAATTAATGTTTTGAAAGAATGGGCATTCTGAATGTATTTAAATTAACAATGAAGCAGCTAAAGAAAGTTAACTTCCTTACTTTCACAGGATTTATCAACACTAGCAAATGCTTACTCTGATTTCTTAAAGTATGAACTTATATTCTGATGTGGCTTTGAGCAATTTTTTTTCTGTTTCTATGCCTCCTTAAGTTCCTTGGGAATGGACAAAATACGCCCACGTACTTTCGAATCACTGAGGCTTTGACTCTGGTGCTAAACTTGAAGCAGAAAAAGGAAAGTGCAGACACTGCACTTCAGGTTAATAACACAAAATGACAAGATTCAGTTACTCTCTTGAGTCTGCTTGCTGGCAGGCACAAGTGCCGAAGCTGCAGTGAAATAGGGTGATTCGTACCCTGATGGCTAGGAGGAGTTGACCAAGGGTGTTTTTGCTTATGCAGAAAGTAGGAGCTCCTGTCTAGCTCTGCACAGTGGCTTGCTGGCTCACTGGCGAGGGACGCTGCTTTCTGAGGCTCAGTGGCAATATGAAGCCCCCATTGTATATGAAGCCCCCATTGTATAAAAAGGCAAGAGAGAAGTCGGCAATTGCTCTACTGAAGCAACAGCTGCCAGGGCAGACAGAACTCCTGCAGGCAACACAGTCTCTCTGGTACTGCAGAAAGGTAGATTCAGTCAGCAATATTTTACCATTGCTGAAAAACAAACTCAAAAAACTCCTTTTTAAATTGTTTCTCATCATGCAGCAGTTTACTTAATGAAGTGGTATTTGGGTACAGTGACAGTACAACATAGTATCACAAAAAGTGACACAAAAAGTGACAGTACAACATAGTATCTGCTTCTGTCTCATTCTGAGCTACAGGCTCATCTTGTAATAATAATAAAAAAATACTGTTTCCACTTTTTGTCCCATTTCTATGAGTTAAGGTTACAAAACAACTTTAGCTACTGTTAGCAAGCAGTATTGCTTATATCTTATAAATGGATGTTTTAATATCAGGCAGTTTTACTGTATGATTGATTCACTGTGTTATATTTCATGCTATTAGCAAGGAAATATTTTAGTAGAGGAAAATATTCAGAAGCAACTAATACAAATAAGCATAGAGGAAAGCACTTTGGCTGGGAGACAAGTATAGATGTAAGTATACGGTGAAATGTTTGCACAAAGCATTTAGAGCACTGTTAAGTAATTTACTGTAGTGTCATGACTATACTATGTAGGTCATCTATCTCAGTTTTTCTGTGTGGCACAGTGCCATCCTGGATTCAGCCAGACACAGTTTGCTTGTAGCTTGATCTTGGAGCAGATTATTTAATTTTAATTTTCAATTTGCTTCTAAATATAAATATAGCAGCAATTAATATGGCAGACAGAGAATTCACATTACACATGGCGGCTCCCTCGGCATGAACCACAGAAGCACAGAATGGGGAGGGGGTTGGAAAGGATCCCTGGAAATCTGCCCCCAGCCTGTGCTGCTGCAGGGGGCTACTCTTCCCCAGGTGCAATGCTTCCCATTTGCCTGTGCTGAACTTCAGCAGATTCACGTTGAGAACAGCTGCACAACCAGCCAGGCATGGTTGCGGAGAATGTAGACACAGAAACATTTTGCATTTTCCTCATATTCTCATTTTTTAAGCAGCAACTAGCAGAAGCCCATGGTCCGGTCCCCTTCAGAGCAAGGGCATGGACTCTAGTCCCCACCAGGAGCAGAGGAGGCCAAGACCCTTATAGATCTGGTGAGTGGCCAACTACATCCCAACACCAAGCTGCAGCCACAGGACAGAATTTCTTTGGGATAAGTGGCATGAAGGTCCCCAAGGCAGCAGAGCTGCCAGACATGCAGCTGCTGTGGCTGCAGTGAAGACAAAGATGCCACCATTATACACCTGGGATGCCTGGAACCTTCCAGCTGCCAGGCTGGAAGGAAACATTTCAGAGAGTGGCCACGGGACCGAACTTCTCTGGGCTAAGCTGCATCTTTGTCTTCACTGAGATGATTTTACTTGAAAGACATTCTTCCTACCACATCAAATATAATTTAATTAAAATACAATATGTTAGTGTGGGAGTAAATCCCCAAATAATTCAAGATTGCTGTCTTCTCAAAACAAAGAAATAGTCCCACTCGCAGGATAAGAACCTAGTGATTACTGCTGAACATTAGTTACTACCTTTGTTCTTGCATAAATGCACTAAATATTTGCCAGTATCTAATTTAACCACTGTTAATTCAGCCTTTCATTATTCACAGGCAAGTAACTTATTAAAAGAAGTACATGCAAATGTATTTCATGCACTGGGAGATACTTTAAATATCTTATTATCTTACTATATTTATGGAGCAGAAAAAATAAGGCATTACTGATAACCATGCAATAGAAACAACTTAGTATTTTCTGTATAAAATGGAAATCAGAAATACAGAATATTACTTAAATATTCTTCACTCCCATTGTCTTTAGCATTGTGTTTATTCATTCTTCAAATAATATTCTAACATTTATCATTGCTGTCCCCTAGAAGCTGGCTTGACAACATCAGTATTATGGTATATCTTACAAGGGCCTTTTCTGCCAAACAGTTTCTCGGCAGTAGGTCCAGCTGAACATGTGACGGTTCAGCAGCGCTCTGCTGCTGGGCCTCTACGGCTGCCTGAGAAACAGCCCTGGGTAGTCTATAAGTGGCTATTTTGAACCCTGGTCAAGGGCTGTGTGACCCTAGAAACCCACTTGGTGTTCCAGGGGCAGAAATAAATGGTGAGGTGCGCCAGCAGGTTAAAAAACACACAGTGCCTCTGAAAGAAATACTTGTACTGGATCTCAAGAGAGACGTAAGTAACATTTCAGCTGCAGGCTCACCACAGGCTCTCAAGGATTACCTGGTTAGAGTATTATCTAAGATAAGGGGCTCTGATTCAATGAGATAGTCAGTAGAAAAGAAAATCTTCAAGCAAAGAGCCTTTCCAGATTAAGTCTTACTGCAATAAATGTAACAATCAGGGAGCAATTACTAAAATGCAAAGTTCAACTGTGATTTCAATGTGCTGTCTGAAAGTTATCGTCTGTAAATCATAAAATTCCGTGGTATTCCAAAGCAACGGCATGAGCTTTGTGGCATATTTCCATGGTATTGGCTGTCACCAGTCAGTGGCTTTTGTGAGGGGGGCTACCCCTGCTCTTGGATGGTCTACTGTTCCAGAAGTACAAGTACCAACTTCAATCAGACATTTATCTATAACAGACACTATACCTGGGGCATCAAGTAATTGGAGATCTAAGGGTCCATAACAAATCAATTTCATTGTGCCAGATAAAGTGGTCTTAATAGATGCTTATGAAGAATTAAAATGTTTTCTGGTAGAATTGCCTGCTCTCTACTCATTCAAAAATCTCATCCATCAATGTGATCAAAGATATAAGCAGATAAAATGACTCCTCTGCTTTAAATTGCTAGAGCCCCAATTGAGCTACCAAGCACTTAACCACACACACGTCTTTAATTACTTGAATCGCTTAAGTCAATAGTGATTAAAATGCTTAGAATGCTATATGAGCCTAAGTGCTCTCCAGAGTAGGGTCCTAGAAGAGCCATTATTTTAATGCCTGCTAAAACCGACACATCACTGGAATTAAAAAGAGTAAGCATCTTTTTCCCATCCCTTATTGTTTTTTTTTCCCTCTTGTTTTGTAGGGGCACGCATTTGTTCCTGTGATTTATAATCGCCAGCAGTCTTGAACAGTGGTTCCCTTATCTTCTATTCTGTTTTCTTCTGCTCTTGTTAGTAAACAGAAGAGAAATACTTAACGCAAAGCCAAGTACTCTTAATCTCAAAAGACAGACTTTGTACAGTATGTTCTGTACAAAATTGAAGGACTTGAAGATCACAGGGGAATGTCCTTTCTCCTTACTGACTCAAAGTCACATTACGGATGAACATGAGAAGGACTGCACGGAAAACAGCTCCGAAGCAGCTCAGCCCATCTGCCAAGAAGTCCATGAACAGGATGCTCATGGAAACCTTCCACAAAGGAAAACGAGCAGAAGTAGAGTGTATCTGCACACATTAACGGAAAGCATCTGCAAGTTAATCTTTCCTGAGGTAAATACTCATAATGGTATTTTACTAGTATTTTACTAGTATTTCAATATAAAGATTTCAAATACATTTATGCAGGCCTTTAAATGTAAGCTGTTTCAAAGTTGTTCCGGTTTCAAAGTTTGTATTCTTACGCAGTTCTCCATAGATTAAACCCTCATTTCATCCTTTCCCCTCTTTTCTGGAAACAATTTTGCCACAGTTTTGCTCACCCTTGTACTACCTCAACCATTATGTTTTCCCTTTATTTTTATGCTGTATTTGCAATTTTCCTCTGATCATCTTAACTGATTCTTTAAAAATATTTATTTCAGTAGCAGTTTCTTTTAATGTATACATACAGTGAGAGAAATACCACCTTGTTACCTAATTATTTAACTTATATTCACCTAACTGAATCCATACTAAGAAAATTAGCCCTTATCAAAAAAGATAGCTGTTTTCATCTGCTGTGATACAGATTTCTGATATATTATTTTTAAAACCTTAATTGTCGCCCACGGAAGTAAAATACAAAACATTTATTCAGACAAATAGTTCAGCTAAAATTAACAGAACTTCTGTCTTCAGTGAGATTTAGTGAAGCTAACAGATGTAAATGAGTAAGGTCTGCAGAACTTGGACCCTGGGTTCCAGTTTCCCCACAGCAGGAGCCTTTTCTTACTCCCCACCGTGCACAGACTGAAAAGAAGAGCTGTGCAAATAGGAAGTGCAGTAGTAATACTGAAACACTGAAATAATAAGTATTCTTCTTCTAAATAAAATGCGAAGGGCCCACAGCAGTTTCACAAAGGGATTCTTATGTCCCTGCTCACCTTCACAAAGAACAGATGCAGTGCATGTACAGGGGCTTGCTTGAGTAGAGGCGAATACTGTTCTTTGCCTCTGTCAAAAGAACTTGGTGAAGAAGCATTTAAAAAGCGCCTGCAAAATATTCAATACCTGGGGCTTGTTTCAGGTTCTGGGGGAACTGTGAAGGAAGCCTCTAGCACATACTGGGGACAGCTCAGCGAATGGGCATTGCTCTGTAATCACATAGTTAGCTGTAATTCAGTTACTTGTACTAAGGACAATCAGCATATCTTGCTAAAATTGGTGGAACATTAATAAATCCATTTGCAGGTATGTTTTTGTATTTCTTCCCCCTCTTTTCCTATAACTCCCCTGTACTTCTCCTATGTACTTTCCCCTACATTATGTTTCTGATTGACTGTATTTTACTTTTTCTGCATTTACATAAAAGACATTTATCCCTTAAAACTGATCTTTAAGCTTATAAAATGTAAAGGAAAAGTCTTTTGACTGAGAAATGAACTGGTAAAGCACCTCTTTTTATGGTGTGATGATTTCCGTTTTAAGTAAGTTCTTCTCTGTAACCTTCTATTTCATTTAAATTTATTTTTAATATATGGTTTTTGGTGGGGCTTTTTTTACTAAATAATTGATATCTTTTCTTTAAAGAGTAATAATGTATGCTACAGCTTATTATAGAAACCTGGTCCATCCAACATGAAAGATGGATAAAATAAAAAATATCAGGGTCATGTAACCTCTGAGCTGCTGTAGTTCAAGTTCAGGCTATTTGTGGTTATTAAAGTCACATCCTTTACAGCTTTATTCAGGAATAGCAGCCTGTTCTGAAGCTGGCCTGGGATCAACACCTAAGCATCCTGACTGAATCCTCCTCTTTCACAGAAAGGTTTAATAATTCATTCAAAAGCATGCTTCCCATTGCCTAGATACTTGGTGGTGCTCTCCTTACCCAGAGAGACAAGCATCACCTTCCCAACTGGAAACTCCCAAATATGGAACCATAGCGTGACCCCAACTGATTCCTGAACTCCTCATGACGTCAATGAGTTGCACATGGAAGCCCAAGGAATAGTGCAACACAGAATAACTTTTGACCAAATTTAAGATAAAATGTCATACATGTGATTGCTTCATTTGCTTGTTCTGGGTTTTTCCAAAAATACAGAGATAGTTAATGATTGGAGATAGTGATTTGGATGACACTTCACTTATTGCGCATGTTTATACATAGATGTGATTTACATTGTATTTACATATGTGGAAGAACAGTTACTAATATTTACATTTTATTTGGAAAAAGATTCCAGAACCTTCCTTTCATATGATATTTTCTTCTGGTATGAGACCTTTCATTTTAGATACACCGCAAGCAAAAGGTGTAGTATAGTAGGGGGAATTTCCTCTGGGAATGAGAACCAGAGAAAAGGCAGCCGAAAGAAGCCCTTATGGACAAATTCTAACATGGCAGCATTACCATATCTGGGTGGAAAGTTTGGGTTTTGAATGCTCAGAGAATACATACATAAGACAGCTTCCGTGCCCCCAAACTATTTGAAATGTGCATGTTTGGACAGCATGACATCTATATTAATTAGGAATTGCAGAAAGGATATGAAAATGTAGAATTAAGGTAAATTGTAATGTATCTTCGTGATACTCTAAAAGGTCTTCTGTTACTGAATACCTTTGCAAAGGTTATGTATGGTGACTAGATTTTCATCTGGAGGCCATTTGGGTTTGCAGAGCATGTAACCCAAACTCTTTTATTTAATGCAAATATAAAATAAAAGGTTCAAAATTTGTCTTGAAATGTTTTAGGCTTGAAAACAGAAAAGGAGGTGATCTGAACTACGAATGCTCTCTTGATCCTTTGTAGGTACTTTGGAAACTCTTATTTGTTAACCTTTCGAGTTTCTATCTTAACACCTTCTAAAATTGCCCTAAAAATATTTTTACCCTGAATATTCCAAGAAAAGTTAGTAGATAGGAAAGCCACTTTTTATTATGTATTGCTCTGGGTATAATTCAGAATATAACTAGTTTTTTAGGTGAATATATTTTAAACTTGAAACATATTCTTTTTACACTGGGCATTCATATTTCTAATGGTAGTTATTTTCAAGGATTTTTTTTGTTTGTTTTTGATTTTTTTTTGTGATACTGTAAAGTTGTGGTGATTATACTCATGGTTTAGCAGCAGTATTTATTGTTGTTTGACAACTTGGAGGTAAAGCACATCACTCTATTAAAAATGCACAAAAAGAATGGCACATCAGATACGAGTGGATATTTATGGTACTGAAGTTGTACTGAAGCTCCACTATAGTGGAGCTGAAGACATCATCATAAACCAAACCACAAATACAGAAATGTATTTTCAACATCTTTACCATCTTGAAAAAAATGTTAGCCCTAAATAAAGCAAATTAATTCTTCTCTGCATAAAAAATGCTACTCTTGTGATTAGATTTTCAGCAATGACATTTTAATTAACATACCCCTCTTTTTTTCCCAGTTTGAAAGACTAAATATTGCACTTCAGAGAACATTAGCAAAACACAGAATAAAAGAAAGCAGGTAAGTATGTACAATGGATTTGCAAATAAACCTCACAGCAAAAATGTTTTGCAGAGAGTTTGTTAAGGACTGGGGTGCTGAGTGGGAAACAGAACCTCTTGAATCTGTTTTAAATTATCTTGTTAATCTGGTGTGTGACATTTTACGTCATGTAATTTAATTATCATTTAGTTTATTTTAAAATATTCACAAATATTTGAATTATTGACAAGTTGATTTCATGGGCAAATTTAGCCATATTTGTGCATGGAAAAATTACATTCCTTGTCTGGAATAGGAAATGTTTTGGAGGAACGTAGAGACTATTCAGACATGGGAGGAAAAGGTGGATATAGTTGTTTTATTTCACAACAGTCTGGTGGCCCCCCGATTTGATTTAAAAGAACATTATGAATATACCTCCATTATTTTAAGATACTTGGAAAAGCCATTTAAATGCAGGTGATTTAATTCTGTATTGCTTCCTGAAGTATTAGCTTGAAAATCGGTATGCTATTCCAGATGAAGTGATAATGCAAACAATTAACATGTATTGCTTTTGCATATATATGTACAGAGAGAGAAGGTATTTTGAGTGGAGCTATTCAGAAAACATGTATCAAAGGTTTATTGCTTATATGTAGGTTGATCTAAGATACATCTCCCTGGGTCTGACATCCAGGTTGATGTTCATTGACCTCAGAGAATTCAGAGGGCTACAGTCTTGTATCACAGGAATCTGTATTACTCTTGGTGAATGGGTAATTTGGAAGTAGAATTGTTATTGGTATTATTGGTGAAATTTATCACAAATGCACAGGGTAATCTAATATCTTAATGTTACCCTATTTTGTATTAATAAAAAAATCCCAATTTTATCAGCAGAACTTGGCCTTGACACAGTAAGGAGAGGATAGGTAACTTCTCCTACATACTAGTTTTACTATAATGTTTGTCTTAATTTTTAGGGACTTTTAATTATATTTTTCTGATCTTTACAGAAGCCCTGGAGACAGAGAAGATTTTGAAAAAATAATTAGTGATCATGCTAATGCAGCAGGTAATGTAAGCTTG
The DNA here is from genome assembly GCA_013389825.1 of Crypturellus undulatus. Lineage (NCBI taxonomy): Eukaryota > Metazoa > Chordata > Aves > Tinamiformes > Tinamidae > Crypturellus > Crypturellus undulatus. The sequence goes on along the minus strand of VWPW01011294.1, from coordinate 1,228,227 downwards.
CTTAATAGTAGAAAAATGGTAAATCTTGTTTCTAACAAATGTGATGGCAGCAGTGGTAGCCAGGATTATGGAGGCTAATCTGTGATCTGTGCAGTTCACAGGCCAGGACCAATATCTGAGTTAAACAGCCAAGTTTTTCAAGCCTGGGCTGTCATAGATTCATAAATATACCTTTAAGATCCAAAATCTAGAGTAAGTTGTAACACACATTCAGTAATATTACAGATTCATAGTGACAAAAAAAATGTTTCATTCATTACATCTGCTGAAGAAATGCCAACTTTAATCTGTGGGAAGAAAATTGCATTAATTTATGAGACGGACCCCCTTAACTTCATCTATACTTCTAAATTAACATTTGCTGGAACTGAAACATGGTCCTCTGTACTCTTAAGCTATTAAACTGGTTCTGGCACACATTTGGCCCATGCCAGATAGCACTTTTCCAAATGATTCCTAGGAGGTGTTTGGGGAGTTGGGACATTCTCAATAGCCAGATTGCGTGCAACTATCCTATTTAAAAGAGTTTACTAGCAAAGATGTTGGGGGGGATTGTGTCTATTGGCCTTAGTGTCTTGAAAATGTTCCTAGGGCTATTTAATTCACTGCATGAGGTATAGTATATCTGCATGTGTGCAAAAACACTGATATGAAAAAAATTATTTTACTCCTACTTGTAATCCTTATTTTATTATCTTCTATTTTTATCCTTGTTTTATTTTGTAATATCAAGCTTAGTGCCCAAGATTAAATGTTATGCCAAAATATACTTTCAGTTATTCTTTCAGATAGATTGGCTTAGTTTACATCTTTCCAAACTTAGATCTTTCCAAACTACAATGTTGAGGCTCCCTGTTTTCCAGGAACCAAGTGATGCCTTTATTGGTCACAGCTGGCCTCCTACATAAGAGGTCTCCCAGGGAAGGGTATTTCTAATTTGATTTAGTCTGGGATGGAAAAAGTGGGGAAAAGTCTGAGTTCCAGCACCATCTGCACAATTCTGACTGAAATGTGGTTCCATGCAGGTATACCCGTGGACAGTCTGAGGGAATCTCTTGGTGAAGAGTTATTCAAAATATGCTATGAAGAGGATGAACACATATTAGGGGTTATTGGAGGAACCCTTAAGGACTTCTTGAACAGTTTTACTACTCTGCTGAAGCAGAGTAGCCATAGTCAAGAAGCAGGAAAAAAGGACAGACTTGAAGAAGCCTCTATACTATGCCTGGAGAAAGACCAAGACTACCTAAATGTGTATTACTTCTTTCCTAAGAAAATCACAAGTCTTATCCTATCCGGCATTATTAAAGCAGCAGCTCATATTTTGTATGAAACTGAAGTAGAGGTGATGCTCATGCCTCCTTGTTTCCATAATGACTGCACTGAATTTGTTAATCAGCCTTATTTGCTGTACTCTATTCAGGTTAAAAATGCAAAACCTTCCTTATCTCCATGTAAACCAGAGTCCTCCCTTGTTATTCCTGCCTCTATGTTCTGTAAGACTTTCCCATTTCACTTTATGTTTGACAAGGACATGTCTGTTCTACAAATTGGAAATGGGATAAGAAGACTTTTGACTAGGAGAGAAATTCAAGCGAAACCTAATTTTGAGGAGTATTTTGAAATTCTTGCCCCCAAAATAAGCTGCACTTTTAGTGGAATTATGACAATGCTAAATATGCAATTTACTGTACGAGTGAGAAGATGGGAAAATACCGAAATGAAATCATCTATGGTAAGCAACTTTCCTTAAACATGACTTCTGTGAGTAACTGGTTCTCCTGTTTTGGGACATGCGAGATATGCTTAAAATAAATAGCCACAAAATAATGTAATACTGAATTTCATGTTGTCTACCTTTCAACAGATAGTGCAATTAAAAGATAATGATTTGTTACCAATACACTCTTAGTCTAGGGTTTACACTAAATCTAACAAAATGTAATTCAGATTCGGAAGGTAATATTCAGTCAAAATTATTCTTTGCTCCAGTAAAATGTGACTGTTAACTAGATTTTATTAAAACAGAATAACTTAAATATTGAGATGAAGTCAATAAACTGACATAAAGCCAATGATGTGCCAGACTCTTGATGATAAAAATGTCCCCAGTACTGAGCTAGTAGTAAGGGAAAGCTTTACCAAAACACCTCTCACTCATCTAGAAACAACAGCTCAAAGATTTGAGTGAAGAGTAGTGCTCATTCATCCTGTGCTCATTCAGACCCTGGTATCTTGGCATCTTTGCTATCTTGTTATCTTCACTCATGTTATCACCAAAAATCCCACAGTTTCAGCTCATGGGATAGTTCATTACATGTGCAGACTGAGTTCGCAGCAAATGACCTGAGACAATATAGAGCATTCAGAGTTCAACAACTGCCCAGTGTTCATCACTAACCCAAGCTAAATTCCAAATCAAATATATGTGAGGTACTCCAGGACGAACTACTAGTTCACACATAACACTGCAAGAACTTTAATGAAGAAAAGTAATAAGGATTATCCAAGGTTATTAATGAAATGGGAAAAAATGTAGCACTGATTAGCTACTTTCTCTAAAATCCACTTTGTTAGGCAACAGTTTAATGATTACAAGGATAGCAGAGCCCGCTTTCACAGGTAGCTATATATGCAAAAGTCTATTAGCAAGCAACAGAGATTGCCTTTAAAAAATGGTCTTTTGCAGCAAAGTTAAGCAGTGCTCTACAGCATCTTGCATATTACACATGACTGAATATAGAAAAGAACTAAAGTAGCACCTCATGCAAATATTTTTGTCTTTTTAGATAATTAAAATTGTATATTTATTTCAAGGATTTATGCTTTTTCTTCCTAAATTTAAACTGATACTTACTGATACCCAAACATAATGAGATGTTTAGCTTTGTGGTTTAACTTTTGCACCAGAAAGCTCAAGTAAAATCTGGAGTGAAATAAATTTATTTGATGGTTTTAACAGTGCTATGACTTAATGCCATGTATTTTTTTAAGTGATGAAATGAAAATGTAATGACTATGGATCAATCTGATTCTCCTATGCTTCAACACAGCATACTTTCTCTAAATCTTGTTTCTAAACCATTGCCAGCATTGTGAACGTTGTGCATGAATTCTTGTTTCTTTAACTGTTTCAGGTTATGGATCTTAAAGGCCAAATGATCTATATTTTTGAATCCAGTGCCATCTTGTTCTTGGGATCTCCTTGTGTGGATAGGCTAGAAGACTTTACAGGACGTGGACTGTACCTCTCAGATATTCCCATTCACAATGCCCTGAGAGATGTTGTTCTTATAGGAGAGCAAGCCAGAGCTCAAGATGGACTGAAAAAGAGGTTGGGAAAGTTAAAAGCAACCCTTGAGCAGGCCCATCAAGCTCTTGAAGAGGAAAAGAAGAAGACTGTAGATCTTCTGTTTTCTATTTTTCCTGGAGAGGTTGCTCAGCAGCTGTGGCAGGGACAAGTTGTGCAAGCCAAGAAATTTAATAATGTCACAATGCTTTTCTCTGACATTGTTGGATTCACTGCCATCTGCTCCCAGTGTTCACCTATGCAGGTTATCACCATGCTTAATGAGCTTTATACTCGCTTTGATTACCAGTGTGGAGAGCTAGATGTCTATAAGGTACAGAATTTATTGTATTTCTCTGGGGTTCTAGGGCTGGAAGAGAAATAGAGAAATAGCATACAAAATGGTAGAAATCTCAAATTCATTTTGCCATAACTGTTCATTATAATAAGATCATTTAGAAAACAAAACAAAATATCAATAGAAACAGCTAGGCATGCAGCCAAATAAGAAAACTATTGAAAGTTCAAAACTTGAAGTTCATCAGTCAAAACTTTTGTACAACTACAGTGATCTGCAGTAAACAGGTGATTAAAGTAGTTACTGACACCTGACAGCAGATGAGCAAGGACAAGAATTTTAGTGTCATATTCAGCACTGTGCATTTTTTTGTATGATACTGCAGGATTTGTCTAGGACTTACATACTTTAGCATGATAACCCTATAACACAGCCTATATAAAGATTTAATTCCTACTAAAGCCACAGACTATTCCAATGTATGTCAAACAATGTAATGCTAAGGAACAAATATGCCTGTTTAGGTGGAGACTATTGGAGATGCCTACTGTGTAGCAGGAGGTTTACACAAAGAAAGTGAAACGCATGCTGTTCAAATAGCATTGATGGCCCTGAAGATGATGGAGCTGTCAGATGAGGTGATGTCTCCCCATGGAGAGCCTATCAAGGTCATATATTTTATTGTATTTTTATATGCTTTCATGATAAAAGTGGATATTTTTGTTTGCTTGGTTAGTTTAGGAGTTTTAAGAAGCTGACTTTGTTACATGCATGAATGAGAGTTTTTTTGGAGAGGAAAGAAAGAGATTTGAAAATCAATCCAAAAGACTTAAATGCAGTGAAATCAATAGCTACACACTGACGTCCTGCTGCTGTTATCTCAGTAGCAAAGTTGCCAGTGGCATGGAGCATGTTACGGTGTTCCGATTAGGAGACTAATCCTCTCTCAAAATTGGAGCCAATGAGAACATTAAAGTGTTCAGTTTGAAAACACATATAAATATAAAAAGTCATGCTCTGATTGCAATAATGCATACATTGCAAAAGTATTCTGCTGCTGTTCTTGTTTTATAATCAGATACTTAAACCTTAACACCAAGCCTTAACACCAAGAATGCTAGAGTTAGATTCAGTACTTGTATTATACTGTGGTTTCTCTTCAGATCATATGACCTCCTTTCAATGAAGACAGAAGTATATGCTGAATTTTACACCTAGGTTTACTTCTCATTAAAAAAAAAAAGAGAGAGAGAGACCTTTGTGCATGTGGGCCTACTACTAGGTTCAAAGGTCTTGGAACGGGGTCCTAATTACATTTAGTATACAGGTGCCTCAGATCATCATGTCTTTCATTTGCTTGCTTTTATCGTTTTCCTGTTTGTTCCTTTAAAAAGCATCAGGCTTCTTTGATTTTAGATTAAAGAATAATCATGTATCTCATACCAGTAGTCAAGAAAATGGTTATTTAGAGGATTTCACGCTGTACATCTATCACAGAGACAGCACTACTGTATAATAAATAAATGACATTCTGCATTTCACAAAATTGGGAAACATCTTGACAATGTTATAATATGTTTATAATTTTTGTACAAATTCTGTTTCTGTAATTTTGAATGAGGACTGCTACTTCGTTTAAAAAGTAATTTTAAAATTATGGGGAATGATTTCTATTATATAAGCACCTAGGAGAAGTCTCTTAGAAGAATCTGTATCTTTCTCTATTTTTAATGTCTTCCTGAAAGCACTAGTGGTTTTGCAAAATAACAGACCTGTCACACAGTCTACTGTCATTTTATATATGATTTTTCTAAAAAAGACGCCTGGCTGCAAACTGCTTGCTTTAAATCAGACTTCTATATCATTGTACATATTTTGGCCATCTGTTGTCTTTGCTATGTGGGCGGGTTTTGCTTTTGTTGCAAGCTTTTCTGCTTTTCTTATTCAAAAATAGAAATTATAAATTCTTCAAAGAGATATTGAATTCTCTGGATTAACACAGACAGTAGCAAACTTAATGCCACTGTGTTGTCAGAGTTCTGAAGACCTCTGTTCTGAAGAAACCATGTCTGTGTATGTATATTGCTCATAAGAATGTATTTTAAAAAGAAGGAAAATAGAAAGCAGCACCAGCTAGGCAAAAAATCACATATCTGAGGTACTCAGTACCAGTTTTGCTCTGTACCCTTGGTTTGAGATCTGCTCTAGGTGGGCTGCTGTCAATAGAATTCAGCTGGAACTGCAACATACACATATTTGCTTTGCTGTTCCCTAAGACTTAATCTTCTGACCTTAAGAACAAAGCAAGTATTACTCATTAATCCTGTCACCAGCCTAACATTGTACTGTGTAATTTCTTTCAGAAAAGCATCCAAGTGTTGTAATGACTCCTGTTTGTGTTTTTAGATGAATTTACTGCCACAGAGACCAACTTTATCGCTATTATGTCAGATAAAGGATGATTCCCTTTAAGTACAAAGTAAGGCTAGAGCAGCAATGACCAGAAAACACAGTTATTTTAAGGAGATTACTAACAGAATTTATATTAGCACCTCAGTTTTTTTTTTAGCAGAGGAAGAATCTATAAATCGACTGACTTTAATAATTTATTTTACCTAATAATGCTGTCTTCTGTCTTTTATTTAAAGATGCGCATTGGCCTTCATTCTGGATCTGTCTTTGCTGGAGTTGTTGGAGTTAAAATGCCACGTTATTGCCTCTTTGGAAACAATGTAACTCTTGCCAATAAGTTTGAATCTTGCAGTGTACCCAGAAAAATAAACGTCAGCCCAACCACTTACAGGTACAGTGCTTTACAATATACATCTAAATAATATCCACCAATCCAATATCCACAATATCCAATGTAATAGTTCTTTATTATTATCCTGTTCTTCCTCCCTCGCTTCTACAGTACTGTTTTTATTTTCCTATCCTCTTTTTATCTGACTGCTCATGATCACAGCATGGTTATTTTAGTCAAAAACCAGCCAGCAGCAGTAAGGAAAAGGCTGAAACAGAAAAGCTGATTTTTCAGATGTTACATTTAAAATAAATTGAAGATCTCGGACAATTTTGCTTCTTACCCTGAAACTGTATATGTCTTGCTTTTTCTTCTTTCTTACATTTGCCTCCTCTTTGTACTATGTGGCTTTCTGTGTGAGCTGGGTGTCAAAACTTATTTGGGTGCCCTTGAAAATAACAACTTTCATGAATTATTATGAAACTTCTCTTTAGGCAACCTCATTCTTCCTTGCTTAGGGAAGATGAATGAATAGGTTGCAATGAATCAACTGTGCTAGTGTTTAGTTTATACTGATCCCAATATGATTGAATCCTATAATACGGAACCTAGGCTGTACTGCTTATCCACTCAGGTCAGACAGGTGATTATGCAGACAGTGAGTAGGCTTTCCCATGAGGAATTCACCATACAGAACTCATTCCATTATCTGCTTAATTGTACTTACAAATTATATTGTAATATGTTCATGGCTAAGGGCTAGGGTTTTATGACCGCCAGGGAAAATAGTAAGAAACTTTGGAATCTGATGGTAACATCAGTCTGTGTCTGAACTCTAGGTCTACACCACCTGCATTTTATGTCCCTGAGCTGGTATAGATGATGGTTTCTTACAGAATGTCCGAAGATTTTATCAGAATGAATGCTAGAAAGAGCCTTCACTGGTAGGAAGTGATAATGGTGGCTAGGTAAAGTAACAGGAAATAATGGCAGAAAGAGTTCCCTTTTAAGGGAGCTCTGCTGCCTCTCCCTGTATAGCCTGTACAGTAGCCTGTGAAGGCAGCTATTCCTGCTTGGCTCATATCCATGGCCACGTATCTGATACTGCCCTGTGGCCAGTGTCAGGCAGACCGTTTGGCAATGAATCCTCTGACATGACCTGCAGCACATGCTATGTGGCTCTGCAGGATGCCAAGCCTGTCTTTAGTGGCACTCTGTGGGAAATAGCAACATGATGAGAATTAGCAAGAGGAGGGGAATAATTTAGTTAAGCAGTCTTTCAATATTTCACTAGCTGAAGCATTAATTTTAGTGCCAAGTTCATGTGATAATCTGAGCTAGCTTTCGATACTAAATCATATTTGAAAATATTTGCAACAAACATAGCACCTACATCTTAAGCTTTGAGAAAACAAAAAAGGCAGCATTCTTGGCTGAACTGTTGCATGAATTTATGGGTTACCAAAGTTACAAAATAAATATTTTTTTTTAACCTTTTCAGTAAATAGAATATAAACATTACACTCAACTCTGTCCCATTTTATAAAGAATATCTAAAGAATTATTGAAAGTCTGCAGTTGTAGTAACAATTAGTGTTTGATTCGTATATCACCAAGATGATTCATTTTTCTTACAGATTGTTAAAAGACTATCCAGGTTTTGTTTTCACGCCTCGCTCAAGAGAAGAACTTCCACCAAATTTTCCCAGTGATATTCCTGGAATTTGTTATTTTCTGGATGCTTATATTCAAGGAACAAACTCTCAGACTTGGTTCCAAAAAAGAGATTTTGGAGATGGCAATGCTAATTTCTTGGGTGAGGAAGCAGGCATAGAGTAAAGTGTACATTCACACCAGTGTATAGAGTTATTTTATAAGTATTTTAATTTTTGTATAAATTGAAAATTTAAAAAAATGTATGAAACATGAAAGCACTTTAGATTGCTAACACCTGAAAGCCAGTATTAAAATTTCAGGAAGTATGTCACTGACTACTTTTCTTTTTCATAAAACATTATAGTCACTGAAATAATATTGCAACTTCACTGTTTAAAATGCTACTTAAAAGTACATTTATTTTCCCTGTGGTAATGTGTAAGTGTGTTTTATGTAACAGCTGTCAGTTCTCCCTGTGCTGAGAACTCTAGGTGTATTGTACATGCGATGTGTCAGAAAATGTAACGTGCAAGTGATGCAGTCACATGCAGTGTTGTGAGCTGGTGCTTACCAATGACTATTAAAAATATATTTTCTTAGTGACTCTGTAAGAAAAGAATCATAGAAATATTGTCATTGTTATCACATACTCCTGCCGGTGCATCATTTGGGCCCCATCCTAGAAACTGCCAACCATCTCCTAACAGTTACTGGAGTGAATTTGTTGAATGTGCTCAGCATCTTCCAGAAAAGGCTTTTAATTGTAATTAATACACATATACATAACAGAATTTGTTGCCTACTGTTTTCTGAACTTTATTTTCTTTGTGCATAAAATGAATATTTCTAGATTAAAACACTGTATAATATAAACTCTCTGTAATCACCAAACAATATTTCAGTTCTTGGGGTTTTTAAACCATACTTTACAAAAGTAATAATAACATGCCATTATGTATTATAGCAATAAACCTTTTCTTTTTGTTGACATTTAAAATGGAAATATTTTAAAATGAGGGTAATAAAACGTGTTTTGGAGTGTTTACCTAGAAAAGAAATTTCAGTTAGACTACATAACATAGAACAGAAACACACCGTAAACATAGGTTTAAATCTATGATCCTTATTCAAGGAGAACAACATGGACATGATATGATTCACTCACTCTGAAGTCATCAAGGGAAGTGTTAGGGAAATGCTTTAAAAATTATGAACACATATGAATTATTACTACAGTGGAAGCCTTTCCATAGCCGATGGTAGAACGTGTGTGGAAGGAAACTCCTGAAGTGTCAGTGGTAGCTACTGAGGACTGAATTTAGTACTGTGCCTCTGTAATCTGTATCAACAGATACCTGTATCTGTAACAAGCAGATTCACTTTATATTTACCTGTGTACGAGCTGTGCCCCAACTGCAAGATGAAGAAAAAAGTACATTGCTTACACATGTATAAGTATTTTCAGTAGTATCAACTGCTATTAGTTATTACTCTACCCTATTAAACTCTTATATTTTAGCAAACCAAGTCATGTAAGTCACATGCCAATAAATGACATCTTCTCTGTGAATATATATATATATATGTAAAAGTATGTAATCAGGGAGATTATAATTAGATTAAGCTTCCATCCTGTTAATTTTCTGACATTGACATTTTTGATATTTCTGAAGATATGTAGTTTTTATCTTTTGCTTTTGCAATAGCAGCTTTTACAGAATATGTACCATCAGAGCCTGAGAAAGGTCTGTACAGGGACCTAACATTAAGAACATTTTAAAAGCATATTTTCATTCATATTTTCCTATAAGGATCTTTCGTGTAAAAGAACTGAAACACTGTTGCCTGTTATTGCTTGAGATGTTGTATATCCGTCCAAGATGCTTACAACTGTGTGACACAAAAAGAGACCTGAAAGAAACTATATATATACATATGCATACATACACATACATACATATATATAGTGCTTTAAAAGCAGTGTTTCAAGAAAAAAAGAATTTTGCAAATCTTGGTGAGTGATCTTTGCAGCATTATTTTGGTAGGAAATTTTGGGTTTCCTGGTTTAAAGTAATATCCACAGACTAGTAGTGGTTCCATGTGGGTGCTCCTAGACTTAATAATGTGAGGGAATTACATTACTGACTGCTTAGTAGGCTCATGATACTAAGGCATAATGTAGTAACTACTGAAGTCAGTAGGAATCTATCCCTCCCTAGGTCATATATGGAACATTGCAAAAGAATAGGCTTTTAAATAACAAGCATTAGTTTCCCTATATCTACAGAATAGGAAGGACTCCTGGGGAAAAAAATCCATTTTATCCCTGGGTGAGACATATTTCTGGATGGCAATGGAGTTTCCTGACCCCTTCCTAAGTGTATCTCTGTAAAATATAATGTGTTCTGGGACAAAGTTCTTACTGCAGACCAAATTCATCTTACTATGTTTCTTTTTATAGCTCTAATATACCCTAGGCTACATTATCAGCTAGGATAAATTGCTTGAGAATTCCTTTTTATTTAAGTGACCTTTTTTTTTTCTGAAAATGTCAAAACATTCCCACGCCGCCTTCAGCGGTTCAGAGAAGAACCCCCGATGAGGTACTTGAGTATACACACACATTTATGCAATATGCCTGATTCTTGGTGAGGCAAATAGGATTTAGATGCATATATAAGCCACTGATTCAGGAAATGGCACAAAGCATTCTGTGTCCAGATTTCTTCAGCAAAACAAAACTAGTCTATCTTTAGCTTTAAGTACAACTTTTAAGAATTTAAGTCTCACTGAAGCTGTGCTTCTGTGTAAGTTCTTTGTTTAATGAATATGCCTTTAATGTGACAATTATTTTTAACTAAACTTTACATTTCGATCTTAACTAAATTTTACACTGCTTAAGTATTTTTTTCACTTAAAGCCAATGGAAGAAAAGGAATCAGAAAGCCAATAAGCAAATTATTGGAGATTAACAAAAAACTTACTTAGCTGACATAATATCAGAAGATTTTGCAAGCAAATAAGAGTTGTTTTAAGCTGATGCCTTGTATACTATTGTGTTGGCTCATCTAATGAAAGTCTTTGGTAATTATGCAATGTCATTGTCATAAATATAAAAATGGCTCAATATTATGCCCAGAAACATTTTTTTTAGTATTATGGGAATTTTTATTTTATTATCTCATGAAGATTCCGTGGGGCTGATTTTTTTCACATTTACACTGTGTGATGAAAGACACACTCCTAACACAATATAAGTTATCTGCTGAAAAGGTGTAAATGTCTCTTTGACTAATAATAGTGAAAACAACAACAACAAAAAAACCTCAGGTCCACCGAGTCTAATAGTGATATAGCTGAAGTAAGATATACAGCAAAATAATTCCTTTAGCTGTACTTTATTCTGGCAAGACTTGATGGGATCTCAGGAAGAAATTGGAAGAATTCTCATTGCTGGTGTCAGAGGAAGTGCAATTAGTGGGGTGTTGGTGTTTTCTTTTCCCCAAACTACCATGAAAAAAAAAAATAACAACTCATAGAAGCCGACAAAACAGCAAAGTGCACAGGTAGTCCAGAATTGGGCCAGATCTACTTGAAAGCACACAGAGGAGGAATCTAGACCTTCCTAAACCCAGCTTCTCTCTCCCATCACTTTCTTTTGCATTCTCTGCAGAAGCAGGAGCAATAGAGTAGAGCAGGCAAAATCAGTATTTCCATATGAAAGCAGAGAGCCATCTCAATGAAGGGGAATTGCTCTTAAATCTTGCGAAGGGACCCTTTTTCAAACCTCACCCATCCTATAATCAATAGGGCTATGCAAGTCCCTACCATTTTTTATGCCTGCTAATTGTTCTGGAAAAGCAGTGGAAGTAGAGTATGTGTTTCCTGGAATAGCAGTAATCCTTGTCGCTATTTGCCATGCAGCATACAAGAGACTAAGTTAATTTCAAAGCCCTGCTCCAGTTATCAGGAGTCAACTTGCCAAAAACCAAATGAACTCTGAGGTGCTCTCTGAAGTGAAAACTCATACCCTGTTTTCTGCCTCTGCAACCTGCAGCACACGCTCGACCAAGAGGCTTTAGCCCACTCTAAAACCATCTCTGATGGTATGGCTGCTCACTGCTGCACCGGGAGAAGAAAAATCAGATAAAGCCCTTTTTTTTTGTTCAGTTTCGCAGTTCTATTTGTATGAATTCACTAGCAGTTCTTTTTTTGCAGAGCTCAGGGAGAGAGTAAAACTCACTGTCATATGTTACTTAGCTATGCTCAGATACTGACGCACAAATAAAACATGGAAGACAGTCAGTTCTTCTGCAACCTCTGCTGAATGCAGACACAACAGTTTAAAATATGTACTCTCCTGAGCACAAAGGGTAGGATCTGAATGTTAACTACGCAGCTGGCTGGAACGCGAGGCTGAGTTCCAGTCAAAGAAATAATAAACTGCAAAAGAATCTAAAACAAAGTAAACAACTTCTATGAAGTTGTGAGTCTTGTGCTTCAGCAGATTTTTGATGATGACACTAGTCAAGTGGAGCCAGCAGTTTCTTAATGGAAATGGAAATAAGCACATTGCTTTGCAGTTCCAGTATAAGGCATCCTTTGAAGATGTAAGCTGAAATTGTTTTTTGTCTTCTGAATAGTACAAGGATATAGAGTTCTCAAACTGAGATAATGCTGCTGCTACACAAACAAACGCCATGTTTACAAGTGTCTTCTGTACATACAAGCATTTAATGGAAATAACCTACTAGAACACATGCAGTAAAATCCCAGCGATATGAAAAGGCTAAAAGTCATTCCTACAGTTTCATTCTTCTAGATCCATTCATCCCCAGAAATAGGGACAAAATACCAGGGATTATAATGGTCCAAGGAGCAGTGAACTCCGAGTCTACAAAATTCAACAGAAATCTCTGTGCGTACTATGTAAGGTATCATGGAAGATTTGGTGATAAGATTCAGGTTGCTAACTTTACTATTTAATGTTGCCAACAAATATCCTTACAGGAGGATTTAGGTGAGCCCATAGTTTTCCAAACCTACATGTGTTACTGCATCACAGGACAGCATGGCATCATGACAGCCATTTCAGTTATAACTTGCCAGTACCAATATTATAAACAGAACTTAATAGCATGTTGTTTCAGTAGAAATGATTATAGAAGTGATCTTTAAAAAAATAAATACATATCTGTGCACCTAAGAAACACAGGACAAGCCCAAATATCATTTGGGACAATCCCAAATAATCAGACCATTATGATTTGAAATAGATGAACAAAAACCATTCATAATTCAGGGATAGTAAAATAACTCAATCTTCAATAAGTGAAATGCAACAATGCCATATAAGGCTGCATTTTTATTCAGGCTTTTAGCAGTAATACAAACTATAAGAAGAAAGTCCAAAGTAAAAAAAAATGCAATTATTAAAATACTTACTTTGTTTTATAATGCTTGCGTATTAATATAAACCACATTGAACTGAATGTAGAAGTTACTGGCCAGCTAGTGACTTTCTTAGAATTACTGTCTCATAACTATCCCTTCTGACAGAAGAAAATGATCCTATGCTACTTTTTATATTCATGGAGCTCAACAGCAATTCCCAAATTCAGTTAGCTTCTTGCATGAGGTAAAAACATGCACACTACCACCCAGAAAGTACAGCAGGAAAGTTTTCATCCTATAATCACAGAGAGCAACCCTTTTGGCTTTTTGCTTGACCAAGGCAGGAAACTCCTCCTGACAAGTAAGCACAGGTTCAGAGTACACAATACAGAGAGGCTGCCTTGTGAGATTTCAATTACAGAAAATAATACTATCAAGCCTCTTTCACCCCACCATCCCATCCCATGCATGTCCCAGTTGTTGCTCAGCACCACGGCCACTTTCCTGCTCCTGAATACCGAAGAGCTACTGGGCAGGAGGTCAAGAGCTGTATCAAGTCCACAAGGTGTCCCAAAGTGGGAATAAGCCTGTGTGTTATCACAAATGCACTACAAACTCTGTGGAAGTGTATCAGGTACAGCCCAACCTTGGCAGTGATCTGCACAATGCACATTACTTGACAGTCCTGATACTGGTAGGCTTGGTCTCAGAAAGCAAAGCCCAGTATTAACAGCTTCAAGGCTCATATGCAGTTTTTTTTGTCGATTTAGAACCTGCCCTTTAGCTGAAATCAAATCATGACAAAGACTTACCAGACAATCTTTAGGCTGGTCCCTCTCAGCAAACTGGCTGGTTGAATTTGTTAATTCAGTATTTTCCATTTTCCAAAAGGGGAACCCTGTTTTAGAAAATGAAATAAATCATTGTCTACTTCAACTCTGTTTATGCTGTTAATAATGTAACAATTTTCAGATTAGATTTTTAAACTCTCATCTCAGATTCTAGACCTTCCCCTTGTATTATAATGTCCTACCAGCAAGAATAGGCAGTAAATACAAACTAGCAAGTCTAAAACAACACAAAAGAAGAAAGGCAATTTCATAATTGTATGAAGTAACTTCAATCTTTGCAGATATCAGCACTTTGAAAAAAAAAAGTGCAACTCAGGCGTACCAAGACAACTGGACAATTTACTTCCTAAAAAGAGTATCTGAAAATACTTTAATGTCAGTTCCCTAGTATCTTTTTATGAGCTTGAGGGTTTACCCCATATACAGAATGAACAAGTAAGTTCCCTTGAAATTTGAACAGAATATGGATATTGTTAACACTGATGCTCAATCCAGCCTTGTCTTTTTCTGACCTGAGATTCGCTGGTAGGACTTCCTTGCTATTTTATATCCACAAAATAATTTTATATGTATGTGAAAAGGAAGACTACATAATTTCAGAGGGGTAAACCCCTATGTGTTGTCTTAGATTCTTCCTGTAGCGTTGACTCACTACCACTAGTAAGCACATGAAGATTATAAAGGCCTTTAACATTAGTAACTGCAGTACCTAGTTAACTGGTGATCTTTCCTAATCTTCCTAGCTCATCTTTCCTAAGCTACAGGCATTTGTCTGATTACAACATCACGATTTATTACTTGACCTCTACTGAAGAAATTTGTGGAGATTTTAGAGATTCCTGGAAAACAGT
This sequence comes from Crypturellus undulatus, assembly GCA_013389825.1. NCBI lineage: Eukaryota > Metazoa > Chordata > Aves > Tinamiformes > Tinamidae > Crypturellus > Crypturellus undulatus. The sequence goes on along the minus strand of VWPW01011294.1, from coordinate 1,213,145 downwards.
ATCTTTCTTTTCCCTGGTTCTCTACAACGGTCTCATTATTTTTTCTTAAAATATGCATTCCTTACCTTCAAAATTAGAATATTAATTTTATGGTTTTAATTGTCTCAAAAGAAACTTGTGTCCTTGGTCACTCTTCAAAACAAGTCTGAAAGTATCTTTCCCAGTAGATATGGAATTTGTTAAACCAAGCAGAATTGATTATTATGTCTATCTATCTGGCATAAAATATGGTTTATTTCTGCTGTCCTTTGACCACTGAGATTAAGTTTGCCTGCCTTCTGATGCATGTGCACCCATAATTTCTCTCCTCACTTACTAACCATTTTAACAGACCTTGTCTTAATACAGATTCAAAAGTTCACTCAGCAGCAGAGAAATAGATATTAAATGCTGCCATTTGTTACTTACACTGAAATTCCAACACACTTTTTTTTTCATAATTTATGAAAATTATAGAATTGGTAATACGAGTATGTAAAGGCCTATAAATAGGAGAAACAACTATTTCATGAATATTCCATATTTTTGTTCATAACCTAAATTCAAACATGTTGTATTTCAAACAAAATTTGTCTTTGGGGTAAATGAGTACATCACTACTACTATTAGTCCACTATGTGCGCTGAATCATTTTTTGAAGAATCTATCCTTCCACAAAACATATAAACACATAAAATGTTTTTTCAGTTTGTGAATTTTAAGAGACATTACAAAATCCATTTTCAGCAATAGTTAGGTGTCTTCTTATTTTTCTTGAACTTGAACCAAAAAAAAAAAAGTCTTCTAAACTGATACTTTAAATGTCTAGATACTTTTAATCATCATCTTGAAAAACAGTAATTCCTCCTAGATTTTAGAACAAGGAATTAATTAATTTTGTGTTGTTATTGGCATTTTTCAGTGCCATGAACCAGTTACTGGTCCTATTGTTTATACAATGCATGTGAGAACAATATTGAAAGCGCATGTTATCTGTCCCTGGGCATAATGGGACTAAGTGTTGCTGTATCTTACTAGGGTCTCAACTTTTACATTTTTTCTTATAACTAGAATGTTTTTAATTATTCTTGAATGAGAAAGGAAAAGAAAGGAAAGGTAAAGAAAAAAGAGGAAAAGGGGAGATTTCTTATTATCTTTAGTTCCTACTGCAGCCATGTCTTTATGCAGGGTACTTCGCACTTCTTGGGGGGGAGTAGGTGGTTAAATTAATTTTTTTTTTCAGCGTGCTACATTATTATCTTTTTAATTCCTTGCACATTACCGCAAATGATGACAGTGTGTCATTCCTGAACTGTTGTTGGCATGCTGTCCCCAGCCCTCTATTCAAATGCCGGTTAACGGCGTTTTCCGTAACACGGGCCAACCGCAAACGGTCGGTCGGGAGGCTAGAAGCCTCCCCGCCCGGGGAACAACCGCGGTGTGTCCTCTCCAACCCCCCTCAGCTTTGCAAACGTCGCCCACTGTCCCGAGCAGGGGACCCAGGTGACCCACCCGGCTGCCAGGCGGCGGCTCCAACAGCCAACGGCCCCCGTGCCCGACTGGCTGCCGAGGGCGCGCGGGGCCGCGACCGTTACGCGGTGCCCCGCGCCTCGCGCCCAGCCCCAGCCCCCGCCTCTCCGCTGCCGCCGCAGCCCCCGGCCCCCGCAGTCCCGCCTCCGGCGCTCATTGGCTACCGGTGCGCTGCCGCGACCGCCATTGGCTGCGACGGACGCCACTCAGAAGAGCGGCGGCTGGGGAAGGCGGTGCGGCTGGCGCGGCCGTTTTTTCGCTCCGCGGCGGCGGTGGTACTGGGAGCGGGGTGCTGGCATCATGGTGAGCGGTGCGGGCCGTCCTTCCAGGGAGCGGGGAGGCTGCAGCCGCTGCGGGGGATGTGCGGGATCCGAAGGGAGGCGGTGGGAGCAGGGACTTGGGCCCCGGCTGCTTTTTTCGGAGGGATGTTGGGGTGGGTGTTGCGGTCGGTGGGCCCGGGTCGGGATGCGGAGCGACGGGTGCCGCCAGCCCGATCCCTGACCGCGCCGCTTCTCCCGCCCGCCCGGCCCCAGTACGGCTTCGTCAATCACGCCCTGGAGCTGCTCGTCATCCGCAACTACGGTCCCGCTGTCTGGGAGGACATAACCTAAGTGTCGTCGTTATTTGTGTGTGTGTGTGTGTGTGTGTCCCCTCCCCTTCGCCCACTGGGCCCGCTGTGCCGGCTGCTCGGGCTTTGCTAACGGCTGCTCTCTGTAACCAGCGACTGGGCCGCCTTTGCCAGCTGTGCCCGAGGCTCTTTGCTTTCAAGGTGCCAGGGGCCTGACTTAACGTGGTGCCAACTGCTCTTGTTCGGGCAAAATAGGTCTCCTGAGTCCCCCCAAATAGGGGTATAATAGGTCCCTGCCGTTCCCGGGAATATGCAGAGTACAGGGCAAAAGTAACAAGCATGCAGAACATTGCAGAAAGCATGGAGGTCCTGCCAGAGTCCCACCACTGGTTGATGGATGCAGCAGCTACATCTGTGCCTTCCCAAAAGAGGGCAAGTCTAGGCTTTGGCTAATAAACTCTTATGCACAACTAACATAAGCTTGTTTATTATTATTATTATTATTTCATTGTGTATATATTTATATATACTCACCTTGAAATTTTAAAAGGCACTGCATATAGAAATAATTGTGATGTGTTTGCATAGTCCTAGCAATTTTGGAGGCAAAACACTGCTTTTTTTTGCTGTAAATTTCTGTGACCATGACACATTCTTTCATGAATCCATTCTTCAAAATGTGATAATCTTGTACAGTTCTACAAAATCAGAAAATCTTCAAAATGTTGGTTGGAGGAGACCTCTGGAGATCATTTAGTCACTCTCTGCTCCAACCAAGACTATTATGAACACTATATCATCTATAGAGGGCTCAGCTTTGGCTTTGTCTGGCTGAGCTTTTTAAAACTTCCAATGTCCACAGTTTTGCAAATAATTACTACTCCGGGAACCCATAATGGTCAGTCTGAGGATTATACTTTATTGATGCTGTTCTGAAGGTTCTATGGAGTCTTTAGTGAATGTCATACAATTTTGCACCGAAAGTTGAGAGTTCTATATGTTCATTTTTCTTGCATGCTTTACCCAAACATACTGATCTATTTTGAATTTTTAAGACCTGATAGTAATTTTATTTGACACGAGAAAATTCGATTTAGTGTGGGGAAAAAAAAGGCTAAATATGAATAACTTCTCATAAAAATTATAAAAGAACATGCAAGTATATGTTCCCCATTCTTTATCACGTCATCTTTTACCAAAATACTTTTGACTGTTGGGCCCTTTTGCCCAAATTACCCACTGAACAGAGTTTCTGAGAGACTCTGAGAGTATCTGAGAGAAGTCCCTCTGAGAACATATGAGGTGTCCTGCTGTAATGCAAGAGCATGCTGAAGACTGTCAGAAACCAAATATAATTCTTCATGAATCCTATTTTTAAAATATTACCTGCACAATAGAATAATGAAGATCCTCTGAAGCATATGAAGAGTGTTACTCATTTGACTTTTTGAGAAAGTTAATAGATAGGAAATGTTTTGCTGAAGGTTAGTTGTCCTTAGGAAATACAGAATCTGGATGTAGCAGTTTTCTGAATTTCTGCTGAGAGCCATCGCTCTGTCTTGTAGCAAGCTGTGTTTGCTAGCTCAGACAGAAGATGGAAGAAGGAAGCTGTATCATAACAGCACCTGAACAGAAGAATGGAATATGATTTGTGAGAGAGCCAATGTGTATGCAGCCATAGACCTTATGCAAAAGGTGTTTGCAGCAGTGTATTTATTCAGCAGGATTAAAAACTGATGTACTCTGAATTTTAGAAATCAGCAAGTGAGCCCGGTGTGTATCTCATTGGAGCAGATTAGAGCGAGCGGACTGGTTTAGTGGGTGTTGGAAAGTCAGCCAGTAGGCACCAAATGCTTCTTGTTTTAGATTTTGTACGTTCCTGTGGTATACTTGCTATAAAGAGTTCACCAAAGAGCAAATATAAGCAAATATAGACTTTTTACAAAGTTTTTGTTAAAGCTTTTAATAATTTAAGAAATAGGAGGAAAATATAAACCAATTCTGAGGCATGCTGGGTTGAATCACTGGTGACTGAAGACAAGTAATATTGACGAGTCAATGTTTTGTTTCAAAAAAAAAAGACGCAAAAGGAATTTTGCACAATTAGTATGACTGAATTTGCAAGAACTTAAGCATTTCTGTGACACAGAAAGGACTCTGATAGCAGAAATCAATACAGAATTAGATGGCTACGTTTCCTTTCTTTTTCCCTATTGAGCTGATCTGCTATTTTTGTTCCTTCCAAAGTCACCACAGAAGCCATGAAACCACATTGTAGAGTGGTGGGTTGAGCTTGCTGAGTGATTGTCAAATGCTAGAGGTGAATTTCTACTTAACATTGATAGAAATGATAGGAAAACTCGCAATGGACTAAACTGAAGTAATGAAAACAGACCGTTCTTTGAAACAGATGTGGACTTCAGGAAAGTTAAATAGTGAGTTGAAAGTGTTTGTTCCTTCTGAAAGTGAAAATTTGTCTCCTTCAATCTTCTTCAATCAAAAGTGATATTGAGTGAAATTCTTAACTGTGGAGTCCTGGAGACTAAATAGCTGAATTTGATACACTTGTGAGAGTGCTGTTTTTATTGCCATAATTTATTATTAGCTTATAGTTAGAACCAGATACTTGAAGTTATTAATCTGATGTTTCATTAGATTTTTAACACTTCTGTGAAACCATCATCAGTCTGAAAAAAGATGAGTATTCATTTTGTTTCTGAATGTCTCAGAGTGGAATTCTTTGGAAGGTTAGTCCCCATGTTTTCATCCATTTGTAAAGCAAAGCATTCTTCCTCACACAGGAAATGCTTTTACAGTAAGGCACTAAGCTCATGGAAAAATTACGATATACACTGTGAAATTTGAGTGAATATAAATTTCGATGACTCAGTGGAAAGAAGGCTTGGTTTTGATAGAGAACTAGAACTGAAGAGCGTAAAAAGCAAAAATAGTTCAGAACCTGAATTTAGTCAAAGAGGTTGAGTTCAAAATAAGAAGAAGGCAGATGACATGAATAATGAAAGGTAATCTTTATCATCAGTCTTTATTCAATTTTATCAGCATTGAAATCCTGAAAGTTTATTTCTATAGTTTTTCTCTGATTACTAGTCATAGAATTGAGAACTTGGACTGGTGGGAAATTTCTTTATTTTGAAGCCCTACTACTTTATTATAGTATTAGAAAAATAGTTGAGAGAAGGGAGTGAGGACTACTTGAGAGAATTTCTCAGCAGTTGCTGAATGTTTCTGCAGCAGATATGCCTTTGTGGAAGGTGAAGACGATTCAACATAATTTATTACTGGCAGTTTTAATGTGCTCGTGGCACTACTTGGTTTGCTTTCTTAGTCCCAAGAGGGAGAGAGGTAGAACCTGGAATACATGGAAACACATTGCTTTGATCACTCCCTGCTAACCTTGCAAGATGTCATTTTCTTGCTAAATGAACTGTTATTTAGAACTGTTAGCACATTTTTGCTGAGAAGATGCTTTTGATTTGTTGCTTCCCTTTAAGAAATAAACTCTCTCAAATCCCTGATTTTGTTATTGTTACATGTAGACTTTTTTCAGAGTGTGTGGTCACAATTGCTCTGACTTGAAAAGATAGTTCTCAAGATTCCTGTGGTGTTTTATATCTTTAATTCTTCTGCAGCTAACATAAACACCAGCTGATATAAACAAAAAATTCTGACCCCTGACCACTTTCACATACATGTGTGCTCATGTCTGCTCATGTGTGATCAAGGTCAAATCTATACTGCTGGGTGATGCAGTGATGTGTGAGTCTGATAGTAAGTCATGTTCACAGAACTGCTGTATGGGTGACCTAGCCAAAACCACACATCAACCACATAACAACCAAAAAAGAAAACCAACAAGAAGGGCTTATGAAGTTCTGTCTTCTTTTCTAGGTTCAAGAGATGTTCTTGTGATGAATGTATTTAAATAGGTTTATATAGTTATGTGTTTTTAGAGATGCTTATGAGATGGTTGCAACCTTGTATAAGTGGAACATAAATGATGTGATTTCCCCAATACATTCTTTGGGAAATCAAGTAGTTACTTCTCTAGTTTCGCTCTCCTGCTTTATCCACTGTCTCTTGGGTTCCCTGCGCAGCAAATCCAGTATTGATGTGCCTTGCAAATGGTTTCCAATCTGTTCCCACATCCAGGTTGTCCCATTGCTTGATGGGCACAGTTGTCCTTGGTCATCTCCTTACTGAAACTAAACAGCAGCACCAGGAAACTCTTCTCAGCCCCAGGGTGGTTGTGCCCATTCTGGCCATGCTCTCTGTCAGCATGAGAGTGACATGTCCTTTGAACATAAACACTGCTAAATGCCTTGAAAAAATAAGTCCATGTGTTTCAATCTGGGCACCTAAAATCAGTGAAACTTTTTGTCCCTTTATTGTTATGCATGATACATAATATTATCATTTCCTATGAACTAAGATTATTTCTTGAGCTTGCCCATATTGTCGGTTTAAAGTGGAAAAGGTATAATTGACCTCAGTAGCTAGTTAAGAGAGAACTAATTAATGCTTGTCCATTATGCAAGTAAATTATAGTGACCTGTTCCACGGAAAGGCTTATTAGAGAGTAATTCTGTCTGCAGAATTGGGTTTGAAAACTACATGATAAATGAGGCCTGATTATATTGGTTATATGTTGAGCAATGGGATAAAATGAAATATTGAATAGTTGCCCATGAACTGAACAGGCTCTATCCTCAGTGCTGAAAGAAGCTATGGCCTTGGGAAGAAGAATCAGGTTGTGTGGGCACAGAAATGTCATGGGGAGGTGCATGCAGGCTCAGAGAGGGGCAAGAAATGTGCTTTGCAGCAGATTTCACTGGTGTTGCTGTGAATAGTATGTGTGTCTGCTTTTGCTGTTTGCACAGGAATTAAAATACAAAAGCTTATCAAATGCTTATCACTCTTTATAAGACACTATTTTTCTTCACACACATTATGGAAGATTTCACATTCTCTAAGTTTTCCCCTGACTGCAGCTTCCATATATCAGGAAACACTTTAAAAAGTGAGTAAAACAGTTCCATATTCTGCCCAAATCTGACAAAAGTTGTAGACGGGTCCATTTTGATATGAGGGAAGATGGATAATCATCAGTTTAGGATGTAAAGTATTTGGAGAGAGCATATTTGCGTGTGTGTGAATATTCTTGTGTATGTAAATATATATTTTTGGATATATATTATTTGAGACATATATGTGTTCATATATATTTTGTGCATTTCTATTATATCTAATAGTGCAGGCTGGACAATAAAAATGCAAAATAAACAGATGATAAAAATCAAAGTTCTCTGCAGAATGTGAGACAAGACATTTCACATTTGTCCCATATGAATCATCTCTTGGAACTATTGGAGATTTGCTCTGTATTCCCCTTTCCCAGCCCTAAACTAACTTATTATAAAGAACAAGTATTTATTATAAGTACTTTACAGATTGACTGAAGTTACTGTATCCGTCAGGCTCAAGGATGTTACAAACATGCTGTGTTAATTGTCTTAATTATGTTCCCACCATGATCACTGAGGAAAAAAATACATTTTTAGGCTGAAGGTCCTTATATATTTTGGTTTGTGTGGGACCTGATTGAAAAACAAAATATAGTTTGTGAAAAGCCATGAAAACTGATTTTGTTGTTGTTGTCTTCTGAGTAGATTTACCCAGCGCTGAAGATAGAGGATTAATCTGTTCGATCAATCTCACAAGAAAAAAAAAATAGTGAAGTGTGCATGGATCACTGAAAGGGGTTTTGAAAAGCTATTAGTGATGAATGGACAATAGATTTTTTTTTTTTTTTTTTTTAGGCTATCATTCCTCTTACCATTAGTAAGTGTTTATTCAGAAAGTGACTTTTAGTACATTTAATGCTGTTTACATTTCTAAATGTTTATGTTTCTAAGTCTTCTTTTAAATACTATTCCAAAATTTTAAACATTTTATATATATAAGAAAGCTTTTTTAAAACAAATAGTCAGTGTTGAACAGATAATTCTCCACATGTCTGGCTGTTACTATTCCCAGAATTTGTAGGGTCAGGACATTACATTTCCTGCTCCTTTAGTTCCTCATAGCGGAAGGACCAGTTTGAAAAAGGTCAGGAGATTAAACTGTGTGGATGTCAAATTCTTTAATTCATCTGGGAAAGACTTAGCTAGAAAGATGTAGTGGCATGATATGAAACAGAGGTGTGGATGTGCTCTCTCTCAGGTACTTTGCAGTTTTCCCAGAGCTGAGACCTTTGAGATCTTTCAGGATACCAGCTGTTATATCACTTACTCTTATAAACTAAATACTTAAAAGACTATTTTGTAAATAGCATTCCTTTAGTCTGCTTAGGTAAAAGGAAGCAAAATATTACTAGCTTTGTATTTTTTGTAATATTTTTAGTATTTGGAGCAGTAACAAAGAACTTGTACGTTTGTTGCAGTTAACTGTATCTCTAAGATTATCTTGTTTTGAAAGACTACGTTAAACACTCATCTCCAGCCTGTAAAACTGGGAAACAGCTCTGAGCTCTGAAGTCTATATATATACCTATTTACTTTTCCCAGAACATCATTTTCCTGGACAGATTCCCATTTTTATTTAATCTGGTAACTCCATGTATTTTTTTTTTCCTAGATGGTTGTTTAAAGTATCTTTAGACAATTCATAGTCTTATTTTTTTTTCCCCTCTCTCTCACTTTCTGGAGGGGGTGGGAAGAATGGGTCAATGTTTTTAATATTTTTTAGCAAAGCACCTTTTAGAAATATATGAAAAAGAAGATGAGTAGCATTTTAAATAACATATACCATCTGTAAAGGAATGTAATGAGCAATTAATTTGCCATTTGTAATGAAAAAGAGATGCAGAGACACTGATTTTGGTTCCATTGATATTAAATTCAGTTCTGACACATGCAATTGTATTTAACGGGGTTACTCATGGAACAGAATGAAACTTGACATGCTCTCAACAGTGAGATCAGGATCATGATGGATATCTAAGCACGGTAGTGTTATTTTATCATTAATATTGTTTTGACTCGTCTCTTCAATTTAATGAGCGCTTTTTCCATCCCTAGGACCAAGTGTAATTAAGCACAATAGTGGCAGAAGTCCCAGCAGAAGCAATGCCTATCATGGAAGAAGTGCTAGAGGTGGCTCTGGAAGTAGCTGTTGTTGTGAGGTTTTCAGGTGACACACCCAAGCACTCAGCACTGTAGTTTGAATAGGAAGAAGTCCAGCTGTGGTTTTGATGCATGAGGTGATCTGTAAAAGTGATCTCAGCAGCTTCTAAATACTAATGCAGCTGTGTTACAGAGAAGCCAGTGCATCTTCAGAATACAAAATAAATTGTTCCATAGTCTTTTGTATCATATTATCTTCCTACATTACATTTTCTCAGTATTTACTGCAAGCACAGTTCCTTGATGAAAAGGGTGTTTTTCTGGAATAAATATTCTTTGTAATTTCCAGCTTTATGGCTGACTGCAGAGTTAAACTAGCAAGTGCTACTACAAAAGAATGATACTTTTGACGGTAACAACTTTCAGCTTGATTATGATTTATTCCAATAGCCTTTACATGCTGCACACTCATAGCAAAATTACATTAAAATCTACCTTGTTCAGGGTGTGCTCTATAAGTAAAAGAAGTGTATACAAGACCATGTTGATGTGGCATCTGGTCCAACTAAGCTGCATTTGAGATCTCTCTAGAGAGATAAAAGTCCTTACCACATCAACAAAGATTTCCTCTGTCTTTGCAGAATGTTAAAGACCCACATAGATGGAAGGTGTCTTTCCACACATACTATTTAGGAATCTCTGTAGTAAGCAAAAATGAATCGTTCTGGATCACATTTTGTTGAGTTTCACAGTGTAAATATGGAATGTGAAATAAAAATTTGCATGGTCTGCAGTTTAAAAATCTGTAGAGAAAGATCTGATCTGATTTTAAGGATGATTTTTTTTCGGAAAGTTTGCTAGCACTTAACATTTCTTCACTCTGTGAATTATTAACATTGCCTTTGAGCTTTAGTAGTGAGTTTTCAGATCCTAAACTGCCCTTACAATGGGAAAGCATTTCAAAGAGCGCACTGTACACACATAGTATCACCTGTACTCCTAGCCTGTGCTGCCAGACTAGTAGCAATTACCGGGGTGTTAGCATGACCAGGGACAAACTCCCTTCCTCCATATAATGGGACAAAAGGCTTCTTCAGGACTTGATTCTGCTTTGATCTACTCAGTAGGATTTTTTCCATTGATCTGAGCGATGTCAAGGTCAAATGCGTATGTGAAAAATCTGTTCTCCATGTAGCTGTGTTATTTTCCATGGTGCAATAGGTAAGGTTCTTTTTTTTTTTCCGTGGTGAACATCCTCAGGTTAACCTGCATAATACATACATTTTGGAGGACAGAAATGCATTTTAGGAAAGACTTGGTTGAAATCTTTGCTTCCCTTGATTTGAATAGCTCTGTGTGGATATTGAAAGCTAGTATAGGGTGAATAAAAATGGTTGCCAGACTCTAAAAATTAGGACAGGCATAACCTAACTTCTGAACCATGTTATAGCACGGCCCATGTGTGGATTAACAGAGGTCAGCTTAGGCAAGAACATCAGTCTCTTGGAATTTTTTAAAGTTTTGTACATGAACTTATTATTGGGAACAAAGCACATCTTCTTTTGTTTTTAGACATGTAAATGTGACATGAATTGTAAATCACACTCTGTTTGACTTGGAAGTGCTTTGGAAAGAAAGGCCATGTAAAAGAGAAGTTTGCTACTGTAGTGCTGCTACTTCACTGAGGAATTAACCAAGGCTAGGTCTGGGAATATGCCAACAGTTGTTGTTGTTGGCTGGTTTTCAGCCAAGCTGTTAAGAAAGTCACTGCATGTTATTGCTGTGTTAATACCTTTGTGATCAGATACCAGGCTCCACAAAACAACACTAGAGCTATCCTAACATGCTGCGATTGTTTTATCTGGCCTGAAACTGGGGATAAAGATTGCAGCAAAACATTTCAAGAGAGATTTCCCAGTTTTTCATTAAGCTGTGAAATACTGAGTTTTCTATATGTCATCAACTAAATGTAAATCCTGTGCATCTGAGGGTACCGTATTATATCCCAGTTCTACTCCCAGCTCATGAACCATCTGTCAGCCAGGAGGGAGAAGCTGTTCAGAGGAGAACAGTTGTAGCCTTCTGGTCTTTCGAAGTTCACATCCTCAAATTTGTAGCTCTACCTTGTTCTACACTGCCTGGTCTGTTTCCACCCATGAGACTTGGATAGTGGGGTAAAACCAGCTATATCACCCTGGAGGATTTGCCACTGATGGCCAACCTAGTGCAGTAGCTCTCTGCAAAAGCAGCCTCACTTTTGGTATTGGGTATACTAGTTTTCCAAAGACTCTCATAGATCTCTTTTGTGATTCCTTAGTGTAAATGCAGGTAGGCTGATGCATCAAGGGTCAGGTAACTGGGTGAGAAAACTGCAAGCATGAGGAAACCTTCTGGATGCTGTATATTCACCTAAATGAGTGCTTGAGTGGTCTTGTCCTCTGTTCTGCACTGCTGGAGTTCGCATTACAGTGAGCCTCTTGGTACTGGGGCTCGCACGCCTTCTAGACTATGGCACTATTCATTGTACCCATAGGAGAAGGGTAGCTGCAGCACTTCGCATTTGTAGAAGGTCTAATACTGTTGTGTTATATTGAAGCATGCAGGAAGAGGCATTATTGACCTGCAATTCAGTAAATTTGCTGAGTGAAAAACATGTTTGTGAAAGAGAATTTTCACACTATTTGGGCCATTTTGGGTGAGCTTGCAGCAACATTTCCCCCTCACAGGTAGTCTTCAGGCTAATAAAGTTTTTAGAGAGAAAGGTATTTGTAAGTTGCTGCTGACATCAGGTTAGTGAGGGTGCTGGAAAGGCTTCAAAAGCTGCAGTCTCAGCTCACTGGAGACAGGGGAGAACCTTCAACTGGCTTCACTGAAGCTCCTGTCAGACCCTCAGCCACCTAGCGAGCTGCACATGGTTCTGCCTTCTCAGCAGCTTCTGCGACCAGGTGACAAACCTGACTGGGAAATCCAGCTAGGAGGAAAATAACCCAGAAAAATAACTAATTGGCTGAAGATTTTTTCTTTCAGCTCAGCATGTAGTCAAATGATTGGAATGTACCAAATGTACCCCTCAAGAGTGGAAAGTGTAGAGAAGAAATGGTTCAGGGAAGAAAAAAAAAAGTTCTGGGATCTACTAATTTCTAAGCATTGGCTTTAAAAAACATTTTAACTTTTGTCTTAAGTTTTTATCAGACATTTTTGTAAAGGTTTACAGTAATTGTTGGATGAAAAAAAAAATGTTTTTACCACATGATTTTGAGTGAGTTTAGTCCTCTGCAGGAGCAAATCTATATTTGGTGAATTTTCTCAAATGAATTTTTTCAGAATTAAGTTGATTTCTTTGGATTTCTTAAATTGATAATTTTTTTAAAATGCTATTCTCTATCTCCTAACTAAAAGTAACTAAAATATTTCTCTTCCCTGATTAACCGCTAGTGCAAAGGCTGGGTCCTTTCCTTGTCTGGCTAGAACGCCCATCACGGCTGTTGATACTTAGTGCAAGTGAAGCCTTGGAGTAGGTGAGCTTCACCCCAGAAAATTATAGCCAAGGAATGAAGGCTTGAATGCTAATTGAATTATTTTTTCTTCAACTTTATTTTGTGAATGCAGTTATTTTAATGGAAAATGCATTATTAAGCCTACAGAAAAGTGTAAATGGCTGCTGGGTAATCAAAAGCACCTAGGGAAAACTGGAGAAAAAATAAAATGGCTGAAATAATCTAAATGGAGCAGGCATAGAGACAAGCAAAGGTGATTTTTGTAAGTGGTGGCTTAGAGAAACTGCAGGCATTGAAGAAAAGTTTTGACAAAGTACATTAAAGACCACTAAAAAAAGAAAAAATCATGGCTTGGCACAGAGAGGAAAAGAGGAAAAGTTTCAGTCAATGTAGTTGGAGGAAATGTAAGAAGTTTTCCAGGCAATACCAAGTGATCAAACTGATTCAACTTTTAATCCAGAAAATTCTCACGCACAAAAAAAAAAAAAGTGTGTTGGACGGTGCAAGTAGCCAGTATTTGAGGACATTCATTGCATTTGCATTTCCAGATGTGTTGTGTTATCCTTTGTGGTTTGGCTGAGAAGATGGGTGGAATAAGAGAAAGCATAGTGTATATTGTTGATGTGGGAAAGTTTGTTCGTCCTTTGCATGGTTTCCTCTAAACCAAATCTGAATTAGTTACATATTTTCTTTTCCTTATTAATTTTAGTTCAGTTCTTGGGGATTATGCCAGTGTCCCTCACTGAACTCATATGTTCCAGGACAACATTTCTCACTAACAAATCCAGCTCTTCTCTTTCTTAGAAGAATAGGGAAAATGTGGCATGGGAGCTGTTTTCAGGATACAGTTTGATATCCTGCCGGCTAATTTGGAGTTTTTAGAGAACAGATGGGGAAGGAGGACCAGCAGTACTATTACTGAACATGACAAGGGGAGTATGTTAAGGGATACTGTGTACACATGTGGTTTCTGCTTGCTTTTTTTATAAATGTATTATTTCTTCAAGTGATCAATAAAATTATTGTAATTGATCATTTACAAACAGATCTCCATTTTTTTTTTCCTCTTTGAGAACACTCTTGCTGCGGTTTGCCCTGCTTAGCAGTGTCTATTCTTTCATCCCTTCTGGAAAGCTCCCTGAGAATTTAAGAAAAACATAAAATTTATTAATATTCTTCCTTTTAATAGAAAATGTTCCCTTTATACTGAATTCTGTAGCATCTTAGGTCTCACCTTCTATGACATTGTATTGCCTTGGAAAGATTGCTTGTCTTTAGCTCACTGTGTCCAAGTGTGCATGCCGTATAGCAGTTAGGCTTCATTAACTCATTAAAAAATACAGATTTTTTTAAATACAGTGTAGCATGTTTTTTGGCAAGTGATAAGAATGTGATGAACAGACAAGAGGAAAAGATGAAGAGGAAGAATGGGTTTAAGACTTCCACTGAGAAGTGGCCAGAGTTACTGAAATTGATTTCATAGGTGATGGGATAAAATGAGAAGCAATTTCATATCATATAAGATTGGAATCATGCCTGTTCAGCAGTACCATTGTCAAGAATACTTATTTTCATGGTTTTCTTCCCTTTGAGTAAAGGAAGAAATGTTTCTGTGTTTGTATGACTGGATAATTCTGGGGTAAATGTAATTGCTTAAATTGCTACTTGTTGTATAGGCATGGTTACTTTGTATTATTTCATTTTAAAGCAGGTTATGCCAGTTCTACAAAATTGTAATCTAAATTTCATTCAAAGAGTTTTGTTTTCTTTGGTGGTGATCATGTTATGATGTTAGACAAATATAGTGATGGAAGGGGAACAGGGGATTTTAAATTGTAGATTTAGAATAAACTTTCTAAAGCTTTTTAATTCTTCTGATGATCAGTAGGAGGAGCACTTAGAAATACCTTAAATAGCTCTTAAATAGTATGTTTCAAATCTCTCAAGTAGTACTTCTGTCCTACTCTGGTAAAAGTCCTTCATTACCATTGTACTACTAAATCAATTTTTACTTGTGGTTTTCTTTCATTTGTATGCTAGGAAGATGATGTTTCCAGTCCTGAGCTGATATGTGTCTTAATTCAAATGATATAAGTTGAGTTTTTGGGTAAAAATTTATCATCTAATTTTCTGCTTTTCTGATACTTTTTTTTTTTAATTATTATTATTTTTTTAAGAGAAACTCTCTGTGTTATCTTGGGTTTTGCTTTGCTTTAGTTTTTTTTTTTTTTTGGTAACATAAGATGATGAGATTCTGGCATTCATGTAGACTTTACTACCTTTTTGTCTTCTGTCTTTCTGACGTGATCTGTAGCAAGGAGCTGTATTTAGATAAAAGAATATTTTTCTTCTAATGAGGTAGCAGTGACCCTTACCTGCAAAGCTACTACTGCTGCCATGGTAATACTAGTTTTGTTGAGCCAAAATACATTCTAGGTGCATGAATTGGAGAATGAGTGGAAATATTACCACTTCTTGACTGCTCTTGCGAAGGACAGGACTCACTGTTGAGAGTCATCACAGACAAGATCACAAAAGCTGTTTACAAAAGTTACTATAAAAATAAATATACTGAGAAAGGAAATAGAGCCCGTGCACAAGGCATGAAAAAAGCAAATGCAAGTTGCTGCGGCTGCACATAGCAGAGGAGATGCTACCCTTCTGCCATAGGGGAGACCTGGGAGGTCTTCAGCAAACAGAGGCACCCACTGACCCTGTGCAGAGAGCATCAAGTGCACCAGGCAGAAGAGGGAGGAAGCCAATCAAGGCTTATGTATGTGAGTGGTTTTGTTTTAAACCCGGGACTGAGAATTGTTTTCTTTAGAGAAAAAAATGTGTATTCTTGTTATGCTTTAAGAAAGTGGTAATGCTTGAAAAATCCTTGCAGTTTTTATTTTTTTAATCCACTAGGAGTATGCAGAGTTCTGAAATGGGAGTATTTGATTAGGCTATTTGATTAAGTATCTACAGCTTGGTTTCAGATTCTGTTGGGAGCTATGAGCAAATGGTTGTTAAAAACAACTCATGCCTTCTGCAAATAAAATGTAGTCAAAATTGGAAAGAGCAAAAAGACTTAAAAATATTAATTAATTCAATTACATTAAAAAAAGATTGAGTTACTGGATATTCACATATTGTAAAATACAAGTTCTATCTTTAGTTCAGCAACTTCTCTGTGAGGTTCTGTACTGAAAAATCTTATTTATTTGCCCCCAATTAATTATTTTTCCAGAACAGAAGTGATAATAATGGTTTCGTATTGCCCCTTAATTACTATGAGATTTGAAACAAATCTAGTGCTAACTTGCAATAGTAAGTAACTTCTCAGAGGTGGAATCTATACACTTTATTTTATTTAAAGGACAAATTTCAAATAATATAATTTATAGATTTGGTGTTTCTCCTATAATCAAATTATATATATATTTACATATATATATGTATTATATATATATTTTTTTTTGTAGGAAGGAAGCTCAGCTGGATGAAGAAGGACAATTTCTTGTCAGAATAATTTATGATGATTCCAAAACCTATGATCTGGTTGCAGCTGCTAGCAAGGTCCTTAGTAAGTATGCAAATTCTTCCAGGAATTCTGCTCTTAGTGGCCAGGTGTTGGTGCGATTTCTTCGTAGTTTTAAATGTGCTAATTTTACTTCTCATCACGTAAAAGATACTGATCACATATCCATGTGGCACAGCTAAACACATAAAACAGTCCTCTGAAGAAAGGATGTTTTTTTCCCATTAGAGGAAAAAGTTTTATTCCTTATTTCTTGAAATGATTTTCATTGCTTGTAAAGTATTCCAGATCATAAGGTAGAGCTTAAATTACAGTAATATATTTGTCCAAAAGGCATGGACAGTGTTACAAGTAGTACAAGCAACAATATAACACTAAAACTATCCTCATGCTACACTCATCTTCCAACCGGGGCTGCAAGAGCAGCCCTTTGGTGCTTAATCCGTGGCCTGTCTGCCAGACTACAAACAAGTTTGCCTCATTACAAAGCCATTTGGGGCATGGATACTTCTCATTTCATATCTATCACTAATTGGGGTAGCATTGATTTTTCGGTCGTACAGCTTGGACTGGAATTTAAAAAGTAGAATTATGCCTGCCAGCATTATTTTATTTACAGTCTCCAAATGCAATACGAATTAGTAGTAAGACAAGAACTCATAAGGCAAAGATGGCTGGAGAAGTCATTTTGAATTGGGGCAACTGATGCGGTTTATCACGCTATTGCAGACCAGAAATAACTCCCTTGAAGTCTGCATTAACTACAGAGTCCTTTTATTCAGGAGAAGTGCTTTCTTATCTATACTAACATTTCATCAGATTGTTAATTGATAAATGCCTGTGGAATTCATGTATTTAGTACTCATTATTTGATACATTGACCCTGAGTCTTGTTTTCCTCATATTCTTGACTTATTAGATAGAGTTTAGACACCGTCTTCCTTATTCATGCAAAGGAGCCTAAAGTGAGCAAAATACATGAATTGCAGTATTTGTACTGAATCTATTTTTCTATTTTAATTAGATTTAAATGCTGGGGAAATCCTTCAGATGTTTGGGAAGATGTTTTTTGTGTTTTGTCAAGAATCTGGTTATGATACAATTCTACGTGTGTTGGGCTCAAACGTCAGAGAGTTTTTGCAGGTAAGATTTTTGTTTTTGCTGAAGTTTATGTTATGTTCTTGCAATGATAATATTTTAAGTTGCTGTGTTTGAATTTCAGTGTTAGCAGAGGACATTTGCTAGTACATACTTCTGTAAATTCTGACTGGAATAGTGTACAAGTAGCTGTGCCAACAAGTATACTTTTTAGCTTGTTTTTATGATGGAAAATCAACATTATCTGTGATTTATTGTCGTTGCAGTTTCCAGCAGTTGGACTAGGTCAGGAAACTAATTTATATACCTGTTAAAAATGAACTTTTTTTACAGAGTGGGTTTATTGTGCTGAGCTTTCATAAGAATCTTAAAATACATAATAAAGATAACTCCAAAAGGTGTAAGGTGCATCTTGAAATCTGTACTGAACACAGGATTTATGAAATAATTGAGGGCCTCATTCTTTGTAAAACCTGTGAAAATAAATCTGACATTTATATTCTACTTCCCTTGGTATCTCAGAGAGAATTTAGTTTATCTCTAGATGAAATACAGGTACTTCAAGCTTCAAGGAGGAGGAAAAGAGAGCACAACCAAAACTAATATTTATACTCTTTGTTAAAAACACATGCCTGGAAAAAATACAAATCATAATGAAAGATACTATGCCAGACAGGTGCAGTGTGAAAGGAAATACCTTCTAAGAAATCCCAAGTGTGCTTTTATGTTATGTTCAGTAGCTTTCCATTGAAAGAAAATCAATCAAACACTGAAGTAGTGGTTAATGCAGTCCCATTTAGGGAGTCATTTACTTGGCTATATAAATGATTGTAATTGCAATGCAATAAATGCAAGCAAGTTAATTCCTCTTTTGAAAAAGTTTCCAGAAATACCATATAGCACAGACCTGACTGGCAGATCTATGTATGTCAGGTGCCAGTCACAACTTGGTTACTTTCAGCCAGGCTAAGACCTTCCTGTTTCAGGGTCACTGGTCCTTGCTCATTCCTGCTCCAAGATCCCTTCGTGTCTCACCAGGGAGCTGGTCATTGCGCTCAGCAGCCCTGGAAGTAATGTCTCTGATCCCAGCACAAGCTGTGACTTACGTCTGGGTGGTCTGGCAGCCAGGAATTTGAGGAGAGAACTTAAGATGCTTTACCTGATCACTCTTCTGGCCCTCGGAAGGTGATGAAGCCATGAGAAAAAAAAAAAAAAAAAAAAAGACACTTTTATTCCGGAAACTGCAATATCAATTTAGCAAGGAGCAAATAAAACAAGAAATAAGAATGAGTGTCAGAGAAGACAGTGGCAGTTCCTGAACACTTGGGTAAGACATGGGAGTGCTTGTCACTCTTGGATCTGTATGCACATCTCCACTTGTTCTGGGCTCTGTGTCAGAGTCCTTACCTGGATACATTTAAGCTCCTTCCTCACCCTGTGATCTGTATGCAGGGAAAGAAAAGAACGCTCCTAGGGCTGGGAAACAACTCCAATACATACTGGTTCCAGCTCGGGATGTACAGTGTAGAGTCAGGAGTGAAGGGCATGTCATGAGAATTACTTTTCTCCCTGTATAGGCATAAGATCCCCCAATAATAGGTTAATAGGGTAGCAAAGTAGTCTTGCACAGTGCGGCTACTGCCTTAGCAATGCTTGTACTGAAGTTAAATTTTCATACTTAGACATCCATTTTACAAAAATTTTGTACTTTACATTGGCCTTCTCCCATAGCAAATTCCTTCTGAAACTCTTCAGGTGTTGTTGACTGTGTAGCTGGAAGATTGCCGACCTTTTCTGTGTATCTCCCTAAAAGCTTTTTTCCGGAAGGTCAACATATACCAGCTGTTTCTTAGGAGCACACACTGAAATGCTAATTCTGCACCTGATTAGGAGATTTTGGGACGCTGTCTTGGAGCTAGTCAACTCTCTTGTGTTGTGTGTGTGCTTTTTGGTTGGTTGGTTGGTTTTTTTCCTCATCCACACTCTTTCAGAGCAGTCTCTTTCAATCTCATTGTCTTGAATCCTACTAAGATTTTCAGAATTTGTCTGCAACCATTGTACTTTCTTTTTTTCTCTCTTCAATGCCCACTAACAACTGGGATAAAATGAGTCCCAGATTCTTCCTTCTTCAAGTTTTAATTTAGAGGTGTTGATATAGCAACAAAAACATGAATTTGAAACAAACTGAAAAAATGGAGGAGGATGTTCCAGGCTGAGTGCATCCTACGGAATTCATTTATAAGAGCCTCATTTCCTCTGGAGACATCCCAAGAGAAAAGGCAGCTGCTGGAACACCTCACAGCTCGCAGGAAATAAGTTCAGCACACTTCCCAATGGTACTGGTTGTCAGATACTTCTGAAAGTTGGAGAATGACCCAGCCAGCACATTTAAAGTGTTTTCATTTCATTACTCCATGGGCTGGCATAAAACAATACACAAAATTTGATGCTAACAATGACTTTGGAGGTGAGGGACAGCATTTAAAATGTGTAGTACTGTTTTGGACTTAAGATATAAAGGAATTACTTTCATTTAGCAACATAGGTAACTGGTTATTTGAGCTGCAACACTCTTCAACAAACCCGATTGTGCTTTACATCTTAAAACATTATTCAATAAACAGAAACATGGAGCCATGATAATTACTTCATAATCTAATTTAGAGCTAGAGTGTCATTTTGATCACTCTATCTCTTTAATCTCTTCATAAATTCTGCCTATCAATTTCTTGTTTAGTTTTCATGTCCAGGTAGTAATTTGTTTTGCCAAAATTTAAAGTTAAGTAAATGTCTAGGACATCAGTTGGAAAAATGAAAGTCTTTTTTCAATTTCTTGAACAACCTTTTCTGAAACAAGTTTTTTTTACAACATCTGTGATATGTTGATATGTTCTATGTGTTACTTTGTTTTTTTTAATCTTACCTCAAAGAAAGTATGCATTTGAGCCTGGCTTTTAAATTATTTAAACCTTTACTTTAGAATTTGTAACTTTGTTAGGCCTTAAAAACTTGTATTGGCTATTTGTGGTGTCAGAACTAGCCTGCTGTTTCATTCGGAACTGTGGCTATACAGACGTGATTATTTGTATTGCACACTTAAAATCACTTAGGAAAAAGAGATTATAAGGACTAGAATTAGAAAGGGAGGAAAATGAATGATGAACAGGATTGAGAAACACATATGAGGTCTGAGATCTTTAATCATCTGAGTGAGTGAAATGCAGCATAGTCAAGTCTGAACTTTTATGCTCTAAAGTAACTTTTTTGGTACTGCTTTGGATGCCATTCATTGTTCAGACATTTGTAGAGCAAGCAGGGAGAGCATCGCAAGGTGCCTGAGAGGGCTGCTATTAAGACAGTTCAAGAAAAAATGCAGCTAATGCATAATGCACAGTGTGAGAAAGGGGTTATCCAGATTAGACATGACATGCACTTACTTTCTTTAAAACTAATATGCGAATGCCTTATAATCACGTTTTTACCTTTCTATTTCAGAATTTGGATGCTCTGCATGACCACCTTGCTACCATTTACCCAGGTATGCGAGCCCCTTCCTTTAGGTGCACTGATGCAGAGAAGGGAAAAGGACTCATTCTGCACTACTATTCAGAAAGAGAAGGCCTGCAGGACATTGTCATTGGAATCATCAAAACGGTAGCTCAACAGATCCATGGTACAGAAATAGATATGAAGGTACGAAGGCATGTACATGTAGGAAGTTTATGTCATTAGGATAAGCTCAAGCAAAACAAACAATGGCAGACAATCATTACCATTAGCGCTGTATCCTTTGTTCTTTCTGTGGGGTCTAGCTGTCAGATTTTGAACAAATTCCCATGTCAACTGCAGACCATGGCATCTCACTTTTCTTAACAATCCTGTTCTTTAATCTAACCTTCTTCGGAGTCATAATCAATGCTTATTGTAAAAAAAAAAATAGGCTGATGTAAAAACCAAGAAGTATTGGTGCAGGAAGAGCCACCATTTAGTTTGTTTTAGAGGCAGGTCGGCCATGTACTGAGAAGGCCACCACTAATTTGCAAATAGGGCCAATCAGGAAGAGTTCAGCTCTTTCCTTCAGAGTAGAAGACATGTACAGAAATTAAGTACTGAGTGATTAGAGCACTTTTTTGTCTACTTCCTTTCAAAGGAATATATTTCTTACTGTCTATTGTGTATTCTGACTTGCAGTTTACACAGAGCTGTGTGTGCTAAGTCAGTTACGAAACTCAAATGAGGCCTCTGATTTTTGTCTACATGGAGCAACAAAGACTTAATTGATCACTGCAACAGGCTCTGCATATATAAAATCAGAGCATGATCCAAGGCATATAGTGAGCCTTGGGTCTGGAGGAAAAAAAGAAACATAAACACATAAAGTAATATAAAGGCATAGTCTTAGGAATTTTGCAAGTAATGTCAAGTATTTTTCATCAAGCAGACAACAGTCTAAGCAGCTAGAGCAAGTTTTTTTTTTCTCTTAAGTATTCTGTAGTCATCTTAAATTTCTTCTGCAAAGTTAGAAGTGGTCTGTGAGGAAGGAAGAAATCAGGAAGGAAGAAAATGTTCAAAGTATTTATTAAAGCATACTTTTGCCAAATAGTCTCCATAGTCTGTTATTTTGTTGAGAATATTGTATAGGACAATACTAATATTCATCTAGTACTTTTCACAAACAATAAATGCTCCAAAGAGGTTTAAATATTGATTATAAATTTACATTTAATTTAATTTTCTTGGGGTTTTCTGGAGATCTTACTGTTATACTGTAATTAAACAGAAATTTAACAGTGTCAGTCTAACCCATTGTAAGAGGGCACAAAGTTTAATTTAAAAGCTGTTCTTTCAGTCTAAGCCAAAAGCATAAATGCCCATAAAAACTGATACTACTTCTAAACTGTAGAAAGTGCATGTTGTGTCTATTTTATTGAGCCAGTTACCCTGCAAATGTGTTTGTTAATGAAATAGTTTTCTTACCACCATCAGAAAGTCATGTACTTTCACCTCTGAACTTTTTCTCATCTCTGGTGGCTAATAAAACCTAACCTTTCACATGTATAATGACATTAAATCCATACTTTGCTCCATAGTTCCTAAGTAACTTCAGTGTTCAGTATGCCAAGAATAAAAAGCTACTCTGTTTCTGTAAGGTGAGAGTGCCAAACTTTGCAGCTTATCCACATAGACAATGAAAGTTTCCCTTCATTACACTGGAGGTCAATTATTAATCATTAATGTCTGCAGAGTGAACATTTTAAAACCTCAGCAAAATGGTCAAATCTGCCGTTGTGGTACTTGGCTAATTTTATACTGTTCAGAAAAATGAGAACAGGAAAAAAAAGCAGACAGCTTGCTTTCATCTCAATCCCTTGGTCCATAATTTAGCGAATGAGGGTTTGCATGTTTCACACTGCTATTAATGCATTGTTTGAAATGCCAAAGCATAGAGAAAAAATGGGTCTGCTTTTCATCCCCTAAGTTTCTGCAGTTATTGCCTCTTCTATGAAGTTTTGTTTTGGACGTTTAGTGTTTTCTTAAGGAAGGATTGTTTTAGGAACTGATAAGAGCCTCAGTGCTTAGCCTTGTTTCTAGTGCTATTATGGGAGTTGCCTTCCTACTTGCAAGAAGAATGCTGAGATTTGTACTTGTTTTTGCAGGTCTATTTATTCAAGCAATTTACCTTTGATTTTACTATTACGTTACATGGGACCATTTTACTAAAATCTCTCTGTAGTTCTCTTTATATTAGTGTAAAGTGAATATCTATCTGCAACGTGATGTTTAATTACTTTATTACCCACTCTTCTTCTCCAGCTGTTTATTAGAACAAATGCTTACATAAATTTGCTTGAGAATAGATTGCTTCTAAGTCTTTACATTTTTCATTTTGCCTTCAGGTGTCTTATACATCAGCAGTCTTTTTGAAGGTGATAGTTGAGCTGAACTGATCTTTTACAATAGTAAAGCTTTTATTTCATTAAGTGATTAGATTTTGCATTCATGGTTTGTTTGGACCACAGTCTTAGTTACTTTTTTTTTTTTTGAGAGAGAGAGAGATCCTACAACAATAGAATTTGCAGACATTACCAATGTTTGCCTTCTCTGGTGAAAAGAGAATCTAATGAATCTCATCCTCGTATGACAAAAAAAACCACCAAGACAAATAATATAGTTCTTGTTTTGGTTCATATTGTTTCTTTAGATGGAGAAATAGTCAAATAGAAAAAAAAAGAATAAAAAAGTATTTTCACCCAGAAATTATTATGTATATATTCTTGTTCCAGAACACTGACCTTTGAGGAACATGCTTTTTCTTTTTAGACCTAGTGTTTGTATATACTGAAGGGTTGAAAAAAATCTGAGTTTGTTTCAGAACTGTGTTAGCAATTTGGTTTAGCAATTTGGTGAACCTGGATTCTCAGTTTCAGTTAAATAGTTCAGGAAAGTCTACATCAAAATTAATCAGGTAATTAGTCCAAATCCAGTTTGCCTCCTCTTCCCTGCTATTTTAATCCTTTTTAGCTAAATAGAGGTAGGAACATATCATTTTTTCAGACTGTCCTTAACAATTGTTCCTGACTTTGAAAATACACTAAGAATACTTCTGCTGCACTCAGTATGACAGCTAAAAATGTTCACACAGCTGGTAACTAGCTTTGGCATGAGATCTCTGTTTGCAGCCTTCTGGCTGTGCCTTCCCTTGCTTCATTTGTCACAGCAGTTCTTTTATAGATGTGGGTGAGCTGTGAAGGTGAGGTCAGCACAGAGATTCTCTCAAGACTACAAATGGTAAAGGACAATGAAGAGAGCTGTAAAAAAAAAAAGAAAAAAGAAACCCAATAATCATAAAAAAAAAAAATCAAAACAAAAAACTCTGTTGGGAAAGCACACTTCTGCGATCCTGTTATTTTCTAACAGCAAACCATAAAAATCTGTCTTTTAGACAAGCAGGGAAGATTGTTTACAATATCAAAAAGAGATTTTACAGTATTTCAAAAGAGAAAGAGCAAGAGGAAATCTTTGACAGGGTGATAATTTCTGCTTTTTCTAATTACTAATGGCAATGAGAAAACAAAGCCAGAATGTGACTAGCTGAAGAGATGACTTAAAAACACCTTCAGCAGTCAGTCATCATGCAGGGCAAGTGGTATGAGCCAAACATTGATGAGAGCTGTGTATGAAGATAAAGCAATCACGGAGCAAAATCAGCCTGTAATTTTGATTCAAGAGCAGTCAGAAATTCACCAGCTCTAAACCCAGAGGTGCAGTGCGGTAGGAGGGTCTTTGCCTTGAAACCAAGCGCCATTCGGAAACATCCCTATGGCTTTAACCTTTGGTGTGCAAAGCTAAAGACAGTATCATTTCTACAATGAATTTCTACAGGATGGCTCAGGACCACCCTGGGACAGCTGTGAACTTGCCAAGTGGCATTAAACAGTCAGTTCTGATTAAAGAGGGAAAAAAAATTGCCCTGTGTTGAGCTTTAAATGGCTGATTTTGTATTAATTTTCACAAAGTGAGGGAATAAGCCCTGTCGAAAGATATCCTGTCCCTTTCTGTGCATTTAGACATTAGTATACTAATGTGTAGCATTGTCTCATGTTGCAGATACATCAGAGAAAGTTAATAGATGGCATATATTCATTTTGTTTGCTGTATGTAGATAAATAATGATACTGCTTTATTTAATTCTTGAGTGAGGTTCATCAAATAAAGTAGTAAGTCATTTTAAAAAGTTCTCTGAACTGGACGCTGCCTGCATTGTCCCTTGCTGGAATATTGTGATGAATTTTCACTTGGCTAACCAAGGGAACATTCTGAAGATGCATCTTATGGGAAATGCAGGCAGGTAACCAATTAGATATTGTATATTCTTTCTGCAAGCAGAAGAGTGGTTTGTCTTCATTTTTTAACTGCAGCTACTATGGTAATTATATATATTATGGAGCTCTTCAACATGGTGAACTGGTGACAGTCATGAGCTAAAACCACAGAGGGAGGCAGAAGAAATAGATGATTCCTGCCTTGGTCGCTGCTTCACTGTACTTGCATTTGTCAAGATCTATGCAAGTTATTTTTACTCCAAACTAGTTTGGCTAAAATCTTGAAATTGTTTATACCAACTAAATATCTGGCTAATTAGGTTGAACCTGTATTTACAGTGGTGAAAGTAGAATTTAATCTGTTATGGTAATGGCTAGAAGTGTTGTTTTTAAATTAGCTCACACTTTAAAAGCTCAAGGAACATGAGGAAAAATTACTAGAATTTAGGCCCTGTGAATATCTATATAATTGAACAACACTATCTGAGAATGGTATTTGCAGAAAACTCACATTATTCTATGGAAGAGAAATACTTCGCTGCACTTGTAGGATGGCTTTTTATTTTTAAGGATAGCAAGATATCTCAAATTTTTCAAGATGAAGTTTTAATATCTAAAGTACCTCAGAAAAGAGGAGGCTGTAAGCAGTTTCGGGTGGGTAAGATCGTGAGGTAGGTAGATTAGCTGGTGCATGAAAAATGTAAACAGGAAAGACGTCATGAAATTACACATCCAAAAGCGAGTTACTTAAGGATGAATTAGTAGCTCTTTTAGCCTGGAGAAAGATATGGTTATAGCTGCTATTAATAAGGGTCTTAGCATTGTTGACCTAAACCAAATTTAGTAATTCTGCTGTATCGACATCATATTGTATTTACTAGAAGCATGCAGCTGGCTTAGTGGCTCTCCTGTAAATCTGACACATTTCCATGTGTTTGGCCTGTTGTACATTTGCTGCCCTAATGTGATACACCAATATAACAAGCATTTCTAGATGCCCTGAAGTCTAGTCAAAAATAGCGTTGCAAATGAACATGAAATTCATTTGACATGGAAGGCTTACAGCTTTGTGCTGTTACTGGCACATTTTTCATCTAGGAAAAAAAGAATGTCATGTAACAAACAGACTGACTTCAACACTGCGAAATTTTGCAGTGTTTCTGAAAGGTCAGATCTCAGCATTAGCTAGACATTTCTTGAAGCATGTAGCAGTTGTGTTTTTTTTTTTTCTTTTTGACCAACATTTGAGTTTTGTTTGTTGGAGCATCATTAATTTCTAACAAAAATGAGATGTGGTGAAGGGTGCAGCATGGTACCAGGAAAACGTGTAAGTGTTACTTAGATAATCCACTAGAGAATCAAACACATGGTGCAGAGCCCCTAAATTGGACGTCTGCTCCAAATTGCTTTTCAGAAAGCCACTGCCCTTCCCTTAAAGGAACAGTTGAATAGGAGATCAAGGACATTGAGCATCTTTTAGCAATAAAGTGTTGTTCTTCTACACAGCTACATTTAAATGGGAAGAAATAGAGGTATCAACTTTCCCCAACCCATCAGCTCGTATGATTGACAGTCACAGAGGGGAAATATTTAATAAGCTAAAAGTTTTAGCAAATGGTTGACAGTGTTTTCATGCAGCTACATTTCTCTATTTTCATGTTGCAGCTATTAACTCATATGCTTACACTGTGTGTAAAAGGCAGAGTCAGAATGCCTTAGACGCTTAAAAGTCGGGGGATTGTTTGTTTTCTGGATTTTTGTTTGGTTTTGCTGTGTTTTTTGTTGTTGTTGTTGTTGTGTATTTTTTGCTTCAGTGACTTCAGTATCAGTCTCTGTGAAAATAGAATCAGGCGCAACATGTTCCAGAAAATTGCCCTTAAACAATACTGTGTAAATAGAATTGTTCTGTTCCAGTCATTAAATCTAATTAGGCTTGAGAAGAGGTGAATTTGGCCTCTTAAGGTAAATTATGTTATTCTATTAGGTATTTGCTTTATTTATACTGCAATACATGACTCTCTTTGCAAACAAAATGATCCCTATTCTTTTTATTTTTTTATTTTACTATCTTTGAATGAAATGCTATATTCAAAGCATTTCTTTGAGATATGGTGATGCAGATGATCCTGGTTTTGCTGTGATTTCATTTAGTATGGAATGCAGCTGGAAGTATATTATAATTACTTTTAATTTTAACTGCTGGACCTTGGTAAGGATGCTCTGTCTCCTCTGGCTGGCTGTGTCATGCCCACCCCCCTGTCTGTGCTACTTGCTGTTGTGCTACTGACCTTACATAGAGCTTCATCAAAATCAGGATTCAAGTGTTTTGCATGAATCAAAACTTACTGCAGGTTTGTTCAAAGGTGGGAAACAGAGGAAGGAGTCCCTGTGCCTGGTGTATGCTAGTGAAAACAAGGGTGCCTGGAGCCTGAACACTTGGTTCTAGGATATACATCTTGTGCTTTCTGGGTCATATTTGACTGATCTTCAATATGCTTTTCTTGCGAAGAGCAACTGCGCCTAATCAGGCATAATTATTCCACTGGAATTATAAAGATGTGATAAAATCAGAAATACTTGTTCGATTTTTTTGAGATGCAAATGTCATTTTTAATTTAAACTCTAGTGTACTTCCATTTTCATAACATTCCAGTTATTACTGAGTAGCCAGGATTGCAGTCTTTGATCTTTTTCCCTCATTTTTCTAGGTTATTCAACAGAGAAATGAGGAGTGTGACCACATTCAATTTTTAATAGAAGAGAAAGAGTCTAAAGAGGAGGACTACTATGAAGACCTAGACAGATTTGAAGAAAATGGTACCCAAGAATCTCGCATCAGTCCCTATACTTTCTGCAAGGCGTTTCCTTTCCACATAATATTTGACAGAGATCTGGTGGTCACACAGTGTGGTAATGCTATATACAGAGTCCTTCCACAGGTTAGATGATTCTCATACATGATTAATACTAAAGGGTTCTTATGCTAGGTGGTAAACAGATTTATTTTAAAGATTAATTAATTAGTTCTAGAATTCTGTATGTAAATAACGTTCTTTTGTAACTAAGATATTTGCTATATAGTGCTGCTGTTTTTTGAAAGAGGGCTATGAAAACTTGTTAGTCCTTTTCCCTGTGAATACTTCCCTAATGTGACCATAAAGTGACCAAGGAATAAGCTTGAGCAGAGAATATCTGATCCCCCACACAACTGAGGTGTTACCTTGGTTCTTGAGTCTTTTTGGATTTGTCCATTTCAAGACATATTTGCTGTAAAAGCAGCAGGTGACTCTATACTGTGGATAAGACATATTATGCAACTTGGTTTGGGAGTCAGGAAATGGACTTGCACATACTACTTGTTCACTTTTGCAGCAGATACTTAGTCTATATATATTTTACTTGACAATAACAAATATTTGGAGGCTTTTCAGCATTGTATAGCTGTCAGTTGCAGCATAACAGAAGAGGATGTGTACTCTTCTGGCTGTGCATCACAAGTGTCAGTGCTAGCTGAGTGATACATGTCCATGACATGTTTCTGACTGAATACAGTTGTGCACTCTCCTCTTTTTTAAAATGTAATGTTATTCATTTATTTAGTTATTTACTATGCATTTTTTTCTGGGTTTTTAAGAAGGATTTGAAAGTAGAGCTTTATAAGTAGCTCTTCAAGAATTTTTCCAGTGGCATTCACTGAACAGCTATAATTATAAGTTTTCAATAATGGCCATAGAATCCTTATTGTCAGAGATGATGCACAAAAGAACATGACTTGTTACTGAAAGGCAAGTTTGGGAAGAAAGTCCTAACAAACATTTTTATTCTTTTTTTAGTGTAAAGTTGGAACTATCTGACAGCTAACCAATGTGAAACAGTCCAGTTCAATTTTATAACACCATATTGAAGATTAGAATTGCACTTTGAAGTCAGTGTACTTCTGATGTGAAAGCCTTAATTTAAAAACCTTGTGCTTTAATGGGTATATTTGTAAAGCATATATTCTCTTCTATTTGCTCTTGTCATCTAAGCAAATTGAATATAAGTATTCTGTTTATTATATGCGAACCAACTATTTTTATGTTTTATTATTGCTTACGTTTTAGCTGCAGCCAGGGAATTGCAGTCTGTTGTCGGTTTTCTCCTTGGTTCGGCCTCATATTGACATTAGCTTCCATGGGATCCTCTCGCATATCAATACCGTCTTTGTACTGAGGACCAAGGTAACTAGAGAGTATTTGCTTAGCTATTCTATAACTCTGCTTTGGAGAGATAAGAGTAGGTGCTGAAAACTCAGAACTCTTCAGTGAAAATACTTTGCACAGTAGTAGTTTGAGTCCCTTTTGAGTCTTGAGCCCAAAAATGTAAGGGATGTGAATGCACGTGTAGCCATGAATGGTACACTTTATAGGAAGGGAGAAGTGTTTATATGTCTCATGTCGTCTCTGTGAAGGGCCACCCTTTTATATGTAGTCATATAAGCATAGAAGGCTAATTGCACTTTATTATCCTTCACAACGACATGGGAGACAAATGCGAAATGTATCATCACTTGGGCCTGTACGTTCTTGTGCATTTTTGTGTCTTTTTTTTCCTAGAGAGGGCAGGAGAGGAGGCAGACAGTATAAACCAGTGCAGCGTGTAGAACAGAACCTACTATGTAAATGCACCTATTTATAGAAAACTGTACCTGAGAGGGACCAACAAGATTTCTTTAGAGATATTCCCCAGCACAGCTAGAACATGGCGGAACAGGCAATCTTGTTGTCAAACAAGTGTGAGGAAATCACACAGAAGAAAACAGGAAATAGTGAAAAAGAAGGTAAAGAAAGATAAGATACTGCCTAAGGTAGCGAGTCACAATAAAATAAGGGGTAAAATGAAAATTAATTGTTTTTTTTTTTAATGTAGACTGTGCTTTATAACTTTGTCCCAACATTCTGACTGCCTTTATGGTGAAGGCATTTGATACATGACCTGATGAGTAATTAGCCTTATATAGTGACTATGACTTTTTCGTTACCAGGAAGGGCTCTTGGATGTAGAAAAACTCGAATGTGAAGATGAACTGACTGGCACAGAAATCAGTTGCTTACGCCTGAAAGGTCAAATGATATACTTGCCAGAAGCAGACTCCATTCTTTTCCTTTGTTCACCAAGGTACTTTAAACTATAAGAATTCTCTAGTATTGCCTTTGATTTTGCAGCCACTAATGTGATTGCCCATCAGTGCAGGTAAGGATAGGAAGGAACTTACAAGGATAGGAAGGCAGAATTATTTGTCTCAAACACTGATCCATGCAACTTTGATGGATTTATATTAAAACCAGGAGAAATATTTAAGCATTAGAACTTGACTTATTATTATTAAATAATTGCATATAAACTTTGAGCTGCTCTGGCTCAGTTTTTAAGAATGAGAGTTCCTCAAGATTCAGTGATTTTTAACAAATTTGCCTCTTGTCTCTCAATCTGAAGTTACTAAAGTTATCATTCAATTCAGTTCCCTATTATATTATTTTTGCAGTAGTTTCAATGTAATAGTGTAGAGATACTTATAAAGAAGGAGCTGAAATGGACACTGAATTGTTTTTAACTAACAGTTTGTTGAACTAGCACACTGGATTACACAGTTACGATGTATTAATCTTCTATGTAAAAAACTATGTAGAGTGGAAGAAGAAGGAAATGGGAGAGAGTACCTTAACATCATCTTGCTTACATTTGAGTACTGAGGACTGTGTGTTTCATGAGTTTATAAAATTCATAAAAACAGTGAGAATTCTATATTCAAACGTGAAAATCAAGAGCCCTGTATTGGCACAGATGAACATAAATGAAATATTTCATATTTTGATATGTTGTACAAAATTTCTGATGATTGGAAGCATAATCTTTTCACAGTTAGGCCCAGCCTCTGCTGTTGATCTGAATTTTAAATGTTAGGTAAGTTCAATTGTACCTAGTCCATACATACTGTAATAGATTGCTCCATGTTACAGTGTGATGAACTTGGATGATCTAACCAGAAGAGGTTTGTATCTGAGTGATATTCCATTGCATGATGCTACCCGTGATCTGGTACTTTTGGGAGAGCAGTTCAGAGAGGAATATAAGCTGACTCAAGAACTTGAGATCCTCACTGACAGACTGCAGCACACATTACGGGCACTGGAAGATGAGAAGAAAAAGACAGACACGTAAGAAGCAATTATTTGAATTATTTATAGCTAAGTTTTCTTCCCCAAAATGAAAAATTCTGGAGAAACTGTAAGAGATATTCAGGGCCAATAATTTTAGAGTCAAGAAAGGACTTTTTTCTTTCAGTCCTTATAGTGTTGTTTTTAAGCTAGGTTGTCAGATGGCATCTACAGTCTGTTACATGCACAGATGTTTTGATGACTCTTTCCTTGATAAGGAAGGGAACTATGAAGGGAAGTGAACTGACAATCATTTTTTTTTGTTTCACAAATGACCTAACGCAGTAGTTTTTCAGACTTTTTGCTTATGTGCCATTTCTGTATCCGTATTAATTTAATGATTGTGTGAATGTTGCTATTTGAAAGTGTTTTGTAAACCACCTACAGACTACTTACTTTTTCTTTCTGGACCAGCATCATCACAAATTAACAAAACAGGAAAACATTGTTTTCAAGGCCAGTAGCCAGGACTAACATACAAGTGATGATGCTGCAGAAATTCTTTTATAATTTGCACTGAACCCTTCAGTTCCCAAAAACAGACTGAATGGAGCTGGACAGTAGGAAGTGAACTGATGAAAAAAAATGCATGTAATTTTATGGAAAAAATATTTTTTTTTAAAAAAAGTGAAAATGGTAGAAAGAATAGTCAGAGTTTAGTGTCTTATAACCTGCAAAAGTAGTATAAGTTTTGCCATAGACCTGTTGTAATGGTTCAAGACTTCAAAGGAATAGATGAGGAATTTGGGGAGCAAAGAAGCCTAAAAATTCTTTCTATTCATTCCTGTTGACTTGCTCCATATGACATTTTATCTTCAGGAATTTTAAGCTATTTGGCATCCACTGGAAAAGACAGTGTCAGTTACTATATTATGTGTGTAAGTATTCGGTATTTATAACTGATGCAGTAGTGAACTTAATGAAAAAATAAAAAATAAGGCAGCTCATGAGAGCTTGTGCAGGAGACTACCCACATGCTGCTCAGGACTTGTGAAGCATTTGGAGATCTTCATCTTGACTGTTCAGATATAGAAGAAGGAAAAACCTACTATAAGACTGCAGATAAAGAACTCTCAGAATCCATCTGGGAGTAGGGTGCAGCTTTGCGTGCATGATTAGCATTTTATTTGCAAGTGTTAATGGCTATTAATGTAATTGGAAAAATGCATTAAACCCCAAGAGTAACATTCTGAACAGAAGAAGAAACATTTAGCAGTTCAGGAGTGGGTCAGAGGTGGAGAACTGTATGCTCCCTTCAAGTTCTTTTTTAGCAGCTTTTATGGTTCTATGAGCAAAACCATTGATTGAGGATGTGACAGAATACTAAAGCAAAATCAATGTGAGGCACTATTAATGGCTTGTGTCAGAAGAATTAATAATATATGTGTGTCAGAAGAATTAATAATATATGTTTATTTAGTTGGTAAGTTAGGCTTGTTAATATCTTTGAAATGTCATGGATTTTAGACGTACTGATGTAGCTCGGTTCATGTTTCCCAGATACCAAATACTTCAGTAGAATCACTTTTATATCACTAACTCTTGAATGATGCTAGTATACTATAAGCCCTATAGGAGTTATTAACACAATATTTTAAATTTTTATGTAAAGACCTTTCTCCACTTGCCTTTTGCTTTGCTTATCCCCTTTTCCTTCCTTAAATATCTAGATTACTGTACTCTGTTCTACCACCATCAGTGGCAAATGAGCTGAGGCACAAGCGCCCGGTTCCAGCTAAGCGCTACGACAACGTGACCATTCTCTTCAGCGGCATTGTTGGATTCAACACCTTCTGCAGTAAACACGCCTCTGGCGAGGGAGCAATGAAGATTGTCAACCTTCTCAATGATCTTTACACAAGATTTGATATTCTCACCGATTCGCGAAGGAATCCATTTGTTTATAAAGTAACCAGAAATTTTTCAAATAATTTAATCTGTGACTTTTTCAATCTATTCCATCCATTGAGCTTTGTGCTTAAATAAAAAATAAAAATAGAAAAGCTTGCTCTATTCTTAGTCTTTGATGATAAAACCCCATATTAATTGCTTGTTTTACCAATGTAACATGTTTATCAACATTTTTTTTAAGGAAAAGGATATTCTAAAATTGTAAAATCTGAAGTTATATGTAACTTTCCATTTCATTTCAGGTTCATTTTCAGAGCCAGGAATTACATCCTCTTTTTAATTACAAATCCTACAATGATTGAAACCTTGAAAGCTCTGTTCTTAATATTTTTGTGCTAGGAAAGATAGGAAATATTTGAACTATGTTACCTGATATATGTCTAAAATGACTATGATGTTGTTACTAAATGTGTGAGGAAACATAAAGGGTTTAGTTGTCAACCAGGACCCCTCACAGGCCCCTACTAGAGGGATACATAAATCTATATGCACAGGTTCTAAATCTAAATCTGTATGCACAGGTTTAGCAGGTTCTAAATCCTGTTGGAAGCTTTTTGTAGTTCTGCTCACCTTGAGCTTTAGGTTTTTCAGCCATATACTCTCTTACTTTTAAATTATAAGTTATTAGTGAGTTATTAAAATATGAATTCCTTCACTGAGAATGCTGAGAATGAGGGGTAGTTGCAAATACGTCTGACAGCAAAGCTAAAGCCGTATGCACATTAATATGCATATGTGTTTCTGAGTGTAAAATTGATTCCTAGCTTTTACTGGGAATTAGGTTTATGTCCTGAACCAAGTGAATTAAGGATGTGAGTCAACAAGACAAAAATAGAGCTTAATATCCACAGAAACTGAAAGACCCCCAAAATTTTGTTTTATTCTTGGTATACATTAAATTCTTTTTAGTAATGAATAAAGATAGGAGAATTGGGTGCTCAAAATGAAGGGAAACTATTTGAAAGGAGAAGCAGTCTTGAAGGGTAGCACTACATTCATTCTAGCACTATGAAGCACAAGCTAATAAAGTAATGGAAAAAATGTATGTCTTGATAGGTGGAAACAGTTGGGGACAAGTATATGACAGTGAGTGGCCTACCAGAGCCTTGCATTCATCATGCACGATCTATCTGCCACCTGGCATTGGATATGATGGAAATAGCAGGCCAAGTTCAAGTAGATGGTGAACCTGTACAGGTTAGTAAATGTGTGGGCTTGAATGAAGAACTCATTCTTTGCTGTAATGAGAATGTTTTGAAATACGGTAATGTTAAAGTCCCAGTCTGTGCAAGCCTTCTGGCTAGATTTAGGCAGATCTGTAGAAATAATGTGAAGAGTAACACACCTTAAGAACTAATTATTGCACCTAACCTTTTAAAAGACTGAACTTGGACCACATCACACATGTTTGTTTTCTAATCATTTCTGCAAAAAATCCCTCTCCACGTTAAATACTATTTATTAGTTGGATCTCCTTCATTTCAGTAAACAGAACAATAATATTCCCTTTTTGACATTTTGATCCTCAAGTTAGCATGTGAAAATACTTCATTAAAAACAGAACAGCTCCGTAAGAATTTATGGTAATGAATAGTGGCAGCAACATACCTCAGTGGAAGTACATTTACTGTGGTATTTTATGAAGATAATGCAGAATAAGGGAGGCTACATTAACCTGTCCTACTTGGAAAATAAGTAACATGGTGCATATCTCTCTGTACATGAATGACATTGTTCTTTCTAACACCTAGCACTGTCAGTGAGCTTTGCAGTAATTGTGAGAACGAACTTCTCAAAACTTCTGTCTTAATCCTATCCTTCTTAGAAGCATACAAACTGAATGCTTGAGCTTCGTAAGCAAAACACCGTGATGCCTTTTTCTTGACCTATACTACCAATTTCTGCACCTTCTCAGCACTCATTAAACACAGACCTACAGAGCTTGCTACTCTTTCATTTTTTTTTTTCTTTCTGAATATGCAATAGCAGCATATCATAGTGCATGTCAGGGGAATAAACATATGAGAGTTGTTGTTTCATGTGAGAGTCAAGGCTGTGACACCTCATAAAAAAGAACGTGACAGAAAAATACAAAACAAAGTCTTTGAAGAAGCAGGATTGGTGCACTTTAATTAAAATGCTGGATAGAAGTTACATAATACCTGTATTTAGGCAGAAACATCAAATTAGTTTTGTTGTTTTTTGATTATTCTACCTTTGTTTTTCTCTCCAAAGATAACAATAGGTATCCACACTGGTGAGGTAGTCACGGGTGTCATAGGCCAAAGGATGCCACGTTACTGTCTCTTTGGAAATACTGTCAATCTAACAAGCAGAACAGAAACTACTGGAGAAAAGGGAAAGATCAATGTCTCTGAGTATACTTACAGGTGAGTGATTTATTGACGTTGACATTTTAAAAGAAAACACTTTGTCAGTGTAATGTCAAAGTGTCCTTAGAGGTGATAGTGACAGGACCTCATCAGCACATTGTCTAAATACGTGAGTTCTTATGAAATAGGATGGCAAAGCGCACTATCGTGTGCATCTGTTGTATGTTTAATATTTTATGCAGTGCATGCATGCATAATAAATTTACATGTTTTTTCTTTCTATTTCAGGTGTCTTATGACTCCAGAAAATTCAGATCCTCAATTCCACCTGGAGTACAGGGGTCCAGTCTCTATGAAGGGTAAAAAAGAACCAATGCAGGTTTGGTTTTTGTCCAGAAAGAGTACAGAGACGGAGGTATGACTAATCACTGTAATTTTTTTAATAAGGCATAAATACCACAAATTTAATCTAAACCACTGAGATCCTTTTGCCTTTGCAAAACTAAATGTTCATTAGAAGAAGTGAATCGTTTGGGTACACCATTTTTCATTAAGGCATTTACTATCTTTATAGCAGCCCTTGATTATTTGTTTCTGGAGTGTGTACAGTCTCTGAAAGAATACTTTTTGTATTTTAAAAAGTCCTTGAGGGAATGAAAAATGTTTAAATATTTATGCCTCTGTCTTCTTACAGATTTCTCCACTGGACTAGATTTTGCAATATAATGTCCATTTCTGTTTAGCTGTCATGCCTGGCTATCACCTCTTGAAAAAATTACCATTTGCTTTCTTGCAGTGAGAATAAATGTACCTTCCAATATTTAGGCAACACTCTAGCAACTGCCTGCAGCCAGGTTCCCTCCTGATGTGTGTGGTTTGTTATCCTCAAAGGGATATGCTTGCTCAGAAATTGTTGGGTGATGTAGGTCCTAATTTAAAAATATACAAGGTGAAAAAATGTCTTCTAAATGACATATGAACCTAAATCCTCCTCTCAAAAAGACATAGGATAAATTATTTTCAAGGGCAAAGGAGCTTATACCTCAGTTTCAAAAGTTTGAGCACATAGTAACCTAAATCTCAACAGAAGTCAATGAGATTTAGACTCCAAGTGCACATGTAATCTGGTTACTGTGTACTGGATGATTTAAGCTGCTGCATACAATTTCACCTATTGCAGACAAGTAGGAAAGAGTAGAAGTAACTCACATATAGCTTGAATTTTATCCTGAATTTATATGAAAAGAAAGAAACCTAGGATATTTTTTTTTATTTTAAAAATACAATACATCAAAATAATATAATTCAATATAATTCATCATGGCTCAAGTAATGGCTGATAATTCTTTTAAGTCACAAGAAGTTATTTGTGCTCTCACATGCTTCTAAAAATTAAATGTAGGCTATTAAACCACTTTAGACTCTAAAAGATGTAGACTGTTTATTACACCGGTACCCAACTGTATGAATACTGACTTTTTAATGATAGCCCACAATATTAACCCCCAGTATTGAATTTTAGGGGAGAGTCTGTACTTTTACTCAGCTGAATTCTGTATTTCTGTATATATTATTTGTCATAATATTCTGGGTGCCATTTTTGATAGTAATTTCTAAGTTCTTTAGTATCTACTCTGAGATTAACTATGATTTCACATGGCTGCCATTATTTTAAATGTACAATTATATTTAAACCATATTTCAGTGAGACACTTTTGACCTTTTTCTGCATTATGGGTTACGTGCTATGATTTATATAGGACACATTGTAATGGTAAATGTAAAACTTCAGAAACTTACTCAGCCTAGTAGGTATAGCAGTTGTGTTCTACAGCTCTTGTAGAGTTGTTGGTTTGTTAATCCCCGCAGCAGCCATGAGAGGTCCTTGTCAGTGCTACTCCTTAATAGTCTGGCGTCATATAGGGGGCCATGGAGCCAGAAAGAAGCAGAAAGTACAACCAGTCTGATTTTTCAGCAGCATTTAAAAATCATAGGTCAGTCGCACTCAAAGACTCAAACCAGATTCTCAGTTTGTTTGATGTAGTTTATTTCTGTTAATTTTTGTTAATTCCCAGATTCAGATATACATACAATTCTCATACATGGAAGGATTTCTCCCATCTCCCAGTTACCTACTTTATACTGTAGTATTTCAAGAGGAGACTAGGATGCATTTATTTGGTAATGAGACACATGATCGTTTTGTCAGAGGTGATTTTGCAAGCTGAGAGAAGATAATTTTTTAAAGAATGCTTCATTCTCTTTCTCTCCCTGCACAATTTCATCTGTCCGTGTACAAGAAGTTGCACTGAGCTTTACTCTAAGTTTTTCTAAATTGTTTCCAGTTTTATTTCTGGCACTGCAAAGGCTATACTAATAGTTTTAATCCACAAACAAAATTCAGGAAATCAAGTTTTTCCATTTGATTACTTTAACGTAATCACTTTGCTTTACACAAAAATTTAGTCTTGGTTCTATTTTTAGATACTTATTCTCTTCTTCAAAGAATACATGGGAGTTGAGACATTTCTACATAAAACTATATACAAATGGAGTGTGTATGCTAACTGATCTATTTTATTATTATTTACTGATAATAGATGCATATTGTTACATCTATTTTGTCACTGCATTGACCCACCATGCTGTTGCTTCAGATAAATTCCCTCACTTTCAAATTTTGCTTGCATGCATACAAGGAAGAAAAGCAAGATGCTTTCTGAGCTGAGGGAAGAGGAAGAGGACACTGAATAGGGTGCACTGCTGCCTCCAAAGAGCGGGTCAGGCACCAAGGTTCTTATGGGTATTACTTGTTACTTCACTGCATATCTCCCATTGCCATGTGCAATATCATTGTCTTTTGTCCCAGCCTTGAAATCATATTTGCCATTTTCTTCTAGGGTCTCATGCTGATTTTCTCTTTCATTTTTTGACTTTTGTCTTTTTTTTTTTTTCGTGCCTTAGTGTGTTGTGTTATTTTATCTCTGCAGTAAGCATGTGTCTTGTGCTTATATTTTATATGTATCTGTGTGTAAGTCATGCAGCCTGTCTTACCACTAGATAATACCAAATACCATTTTGTAATATACTTGCCATTTCAATCTGGTGCTTCACAGATGTGCTCTTCACCCTCATTTCTGCAGTGTAAGGGTTGTGTGAATCAGTGACACTTCTGGAAAGACAGGCATTTCAGTTGTTGGGAAAAACGATGAACCTAAAAAACTTCATATTTTCAATAATAACACATAATGCATCATAATGATAACTATTGTATAAATGTTGTCTTTCAGATTTAGTTCTGCTATCCTCATGCTTTACGTTCATCCTGTGAATAGCACTTGATGCACTGTGTTAACTCCTGGTCAGAACAAGGTGCCTCTTTTGAGGTCACTCTGTATTTTCCCTTTGTAGAAACTGTATGCATTTTCTATGTTAAAAGGAGGCAGTTTTTTGTCTGATATTACCATTTGAAGCATGTGCCAATGTATTTTTACTGAAATGCTGTTCACTTGCAATGTATTTGTCATGGATTTATATTTAGTAAATTAAATAGCCTTGTTAACAATAGATTGCTGGACAATTTTAGTCCACCTGTAATCCTTTGATTCTTTCCTGGTAGTACCCCCAGATTTGAAAGGCACCCCTCTGGGGCAGGGTTGTCATGCTTGCCTTTTGGTTTTGCTCTCCCTAATTTTCAGGAAGGACCTCATTTCATTCCTTGGAAGGATCTGGTAATATTCTAGACATCAGCTCATAATTAAGAGATACAGGGCTTGCAAGGAGACCTAGTATCTTTTATTTGACCAGCTCAAATGACAGGTGAAAGCTGTCAAGGTTTCAAATACATAGACCTTCCATCGTTCCAATGTACAGAGCATTTTTGTGCAAATAATATCCATTCTTATCTGATACTTTCTGAGTATTTGCATTATAAAATAGGGCAGTGCAATTACTTCTATGTAAAAAAGTGTCTATATCTATTATATCTTATCAGCACAAAATATATATGTATAAATGTTTCATGTTAATGTGAAAAAGAAGTTGCAATAAATTATTTTTTCCACTGACTTCCAGAAATGTGGGGATTGTATTCTCAATAAAAATAACTTCTAAAGTTTTGCATTTCATAAAAAAAAAAAAAGTTCTCCTTTATTCTAAAATTCTGTAATTCCTAGTCCCAACTTCAGTCATTTGATGAGTCACTGCTCCCACGTGTGTGCATGTCCAAGAGCCTCCTGTGTTCAGGTTAGGGGATCGTCTCCTCAGATTGAAGTCGTGCTTAAAATATAGATTAAAACCCCAAAAAGCCCTGTGCAAATAGATGGCTTATATTAAGAAACATAATTAGTAGCCATCCACTTTGAGTAGTTTTAAATCACCCAACAAAAGTTTAGGAATGGGAAATAAAGAGGGAAGCTACATGCAATTCTTTTCACCTTCTGCTTGTACAACAGCCGCCTAGCAGCACTCTCAGAGAGACTGCCCTGCTTCAGACACAACAGTTAGAGTTGATCAAACTGGCTGAAATTTTAGTGGTTGTCCCTCCCAGTGTGAGATTTGTGACAGCTGCTTGCACTTGGCCATTGCCTTAATTGCCCTGAGAGGACGCAAGGTGCGTGAAGTTCCTATTCTGCCATGTCAGGCTGAGGGAAGGTACTCAAATAATGCCCAAATTATCTTTACAGAAACAGGCTTTCTACAATAAATATGTTCTTCGGAAAATGTTAGTGTAAGTACTGTGTTCATCCACCACAGTTTATATGAAACAAATACTGGTGGTTCTTGCCTCAATTAAAAATTCTGTTTCAATTACAGGGCTTGAAAACAGCACTAGTACTCTCACTGGACTTAGTAATTTTGAAGCAGACTTATTAAGCACATGCTGTCAGTGCTTAGAAGTTACTTTATGAAAATTTTCAAAACCAATTAGGCTACCCGTTAACATGACCCCTTTTGTAGATGTTGATCAAAACCTCTTTTTTTTTTATTTATATGGCAAGGCAAGTACATTTCTGCACAGTACCTTTTTGGCAAAAATACTACCAATTTAGCACAGTGAGAAGGATTACTATATTCACTTTTTGATCATCAATCCATTTCTCGCAGACACTGCTGGAATGTTGCAATTCAAGCTTTCTGCAACTGATTTTTATTTATATTTATGCACCATAAGATACAAATTGCACAGTGAATCCTCAGTGGGAACATACTCTGGGAACAAAGCTTCATGTTTGATAACCAGGGGAAAAGCAGACAATAATAAACAGTGGATGAGACAGTCATTTGTGTATGTCCTCAGTATTATCACAATAATTATTCTTGTTTTTTTTTTTTTTTTTACTTACAAAAAGAAGTAAAACCACTGTACTACTGTGGTAAGGGAAATAAAGTGCTGCAGGCAAGCCAAAAGAAACAACTTGAAACTTCAATGAACAGGAGAGGGTGAGGGTAGGATCCTGCCTTTTTTTTTTTTCGCTTTCTTTCTGAAAAGTGACAGAGGGGAGAAAAGAAGAAAAATTCTGTCTTCTTTTAGGAGAGTGGAGTTTGCAAGCACAGGCATCTGAAAATGTTGTAACTGGGTAGCTGGAAAGTGCTGACAAGTCAGCAGCTAGAGCAAAAGACTTAAATATCAGGACGCCATCGCTGGTCCCCTGCCAAATGATATCACAAGCTATTGGTAACTCACTGTTCAATTCTTTTCCCTCACATCTCCAACACCCTTGTTAACTGTAACAATCTCAGAGTTATAAAGTCTCTCTCCTGCCCCCAAATTTGCTTATATAAAAGTGGGATGAATTATTCATGAAAGTGGTAGCCTTGATCTTTATTGCCATAATTTATGTTGGGAATATCTTCCAAGTCCAGTTGTAGGCATGCTTAGATTTTCAGGAGCTGAGGATTTCTTGTTTACCTTTGTAGAAACAGTAATAAAAACTATAAATAAAAACTGCTGCTGTTTGTCTGGTTTTTTGTTTTTTTTCTTTTAGAGGACCTGCCTGTTTTTATTCTTACCCCGCAAAAGTATCGTTGGCAGCAATGGCTTATTAGTACCCAAAAAGGTCAACTAACACTAATTTGTATGCACTTATGTATTATACGTAAATATGTATGTATAACACATAAGGAGGAAATCCTCTAATTTGAACAATAAACCAGGAAGACAAAAGTGTGAAAACTCATTATATTATGTGGGACTTTTTCAGTGCTTTGTATGTGGTGTTTCATGAAGTTGTAATACAAAACCATATCTGCCTACTTACAAATTCCCATTCACGATGACCATCATAGGCATAAGAAGGAAGTGGGAAGGGATATGCTGGCATGTGGTATTAATAAGGGCTGCGTGGAGCTCTAAGGCCCCGGGGCTTTTCTTTGAAACGTGTAAAATCCAAAACTAATAAACATGGGCTGTGCTGCAGCCAGGTTGTGCCCTCCGATGTACCTACACTCGCGTGCTCGCAAACCTTGCTAGCCCTCTCAGTTCCCCATGGATCCCTATGGAGCATGGCTTGAGGCGTCCGTGCTCTGCTCTGTTTTTATGCACAGTGTATGCAGGTAAGCGCTGTCCATATATTGAGTCAGGTTGTAAGACTGTTATTCAGCATCCCCATCCCCACTCAAACAAATTAATATCGG
The DNA here is from genome assembly GCA_013389825.1 of Crypturellus undulatus. Classification (NCBI taxonomy): domain Eukaryota; kingdom Metazoa; phylum Chordata; class Aves; order Tinamiformes; family Tinamidae; genus Crypturellus; species Crypturellus undulatus. The sequence goes on along the minus strand of VWPW01011294.1, from coordinate 1,170,908 downwards.
TCACTCGTGTTCTCCACGGCTCAGACAGTTGGCTCCCTGCACTAAATGGGAGTTTATGGGCTACACGAAATGAATTGTGCCACTGGCCTGGCTTATTCTCTGCAAGTAAAAAGAGGTTATTGGCCGCATAGCTCTGTTTCACTGGAGTGCCAGGGGCACAGAGAGGGGCCATTTCACATTTTTTTTTTTTTTTGGCTTCATTGCTTACTAACAAGATCTTTTCCTTTATTAGGGAGAGACTGAGATGTGATGCATCTGCCTGACAATGGGAGAAATAACAAAGAATAAGACAGATTCTTAGGAGGTTTCATTCACGAACACTTTCCCATCTCCCTTGTTTTCTTGCTCTGTCAAGATATAAGTAGAGCAGTGCTACTCTAAGCTTTTAATAATAATAATAAAAACTCCATTCCCCGATGTATAACTGCACCCACAAGACATTATTTTTTTCCTCTGTCATTCTGCAGACCTCTGGCTGGCTTTGAGTGACAGTTATGGAAAAACTGTAACAATAGCTGCTGTCTCCACCAATTCACTATCTGTTTTTTTACTAGCAGGAAAAAGGCTAATGTTCATTTTCTTCATAATAGTTGGTGGATCTTTCGGCCAAAGTGACTGTTTTGAAGATAAAGAAGATCAGGGAATGTAAGGACGATTTTGTGATTATTATTCTGGGAAGATGTTTATTATCTGTTAAAGAGGTTTTGTTCCAGACGTAGACTACATCTCCTGCAGCGACTGCTGTATCCAGCAGTTGTATTGACATTGCCTTTGTTATTGCCTTCGGCAGAGATGATTAGGGGCCTTTCAATATCTGTAAAGCAACTAGTACAAATTTTAGGATACAGTATAATTGTAATCTCTCCAGGGGAGTAATTTGTGTGATGAGGGTATATGAGCTCACAGCAGTCAGCCAGCGCTAGCATACATTTATTTTTACCTGTTCATGAGCTGGACACCTCTGGCATGAAGCCTGTGCATTTTTTGTATTATTGGTTCTCAGAGTTATTCCAGCCTTCCAAAATTGATTTGCACTTTGATAAATGTGGTATCCTGTCTAGTGCTCAAACCCTGAACTGTTGTTAAAATGACAGAACTTGCCTGAGTGCGGACAAAAGACCAAAAGAATTAATGATCCTCGATGGAGTTAAACATAATCCCAAACTGGAGACAAATTAGGTCAACAGTCCTTGGGCTTTAGTTAAAAAACAACAATATGACTATATTTTTCAGCCTGGAAATAAAACCCCGTTTGAGTTCGATATTGTTAGCTTCAGTCTTCATGTCAATAGGAGCGTGGTGTTGTAATCATGTATTTCAAAACAATCAGGCCGGCTTCATAAATCTTTCTCAAATATGCAATGTGCGAAGTGTGAAGAAAGACACATTCACTTCCCACAAGTCCTAAAGACTGTATGTAACGTTCCTGGAAAGAAAAAGAAGCAGGAAATGCCCTGTTGCTTTCAGACGTTTGTGCAAGTCAGCTTATTAAAGAGCAGTTTTCATATGCAAAGTGTTCAGAAACAATCTGACTTTCAAAAACCTATGTCAAGAGTTTGCAGGGTACATAGCCCTTTTTTTATTGAGGGGATAGTGAATCTTATAGAGATTTAGCAGCCCGTCCAAGAAACCAAACCAAACCAAACCAAAGTTTTTAGTTCCTGCCCGTGCGAGTTCAGCTTCTCTCTTTCCATAATGTGTGAACAGCTTTGGGAGCTAGGGAAGGAGGGGATCCCCTGAGCTACTCTTGGGAAAAAATCAACTTGCTAACAAAATACAACACAGAAACTCTTCAGAGGAGGAAATCCTGCACCTTTTCTCAGTTGAAACTTCACGGGGGAAATCATGTGGATTGTCAAAGAGGAACCTGGGGGTTACTACAAGTCCTAGGGAGGGCAGGAGACTCTAGTGCCCAAAGCCGGGGCTGTGGCCGTGCTGCAGCGGCACTGAGCTGGCAGTGCGTGCATCTACTGAGGCAGCGCAACGTTGCTGCGAACATTTGGGTACGAAACCTGTTCAACTGACACATTTTTTTAACACACGAATGCATTTACAGTGGCAGGAGAGAATAAACAGCAGTAAAAGGACTCTAGTTTATACTCTGAATTGCTAATAAGAGGCTTCCCACCCATGCGTGTCCCACCACCCCGAGGGAGCAGGCACCGGCACGCCCAGGGCATCATGAGGGTTTGCGCTCCTGAGTCTGCAACTCGGCGTCTCTGGTGTCATTTAAGAGGGATCTTTATTCTCTCAAAGCTGGTTTGAGAGAAGCTTCCCGTGCACAGAGCATCGGGAAGTGCCAGGGCCGGACCTAACTCGCCCTGAGGCCGGCGCACAGGCCCCAACGGAGCAGGGAACAGCAGCGCTCTTCTCTGCACTAAAACCTGCTAGCAAAGGGCACCCTGAGAGGTGCTTAAAAAAGAAAAACCCAAGGCCCTATATGAAATTGGCAGGTTCCTTCCCAAAAAGAGCAGCCTCCTCCTGTGCTGCGTTTTGGAAACGGGGTCAGTGAGGTTGGGGCAGCCAGGGCTGTGATGAGCAGCAGCAGCAAGAGCTGCTGTGCTGTGGATTAAGGAGATCCCTGCAGACATTATTTTGGGCCTTTCTCCAGAAATGCTCTGGTATTTAAAGCCCTCACTTGCAAATATGAACCAAATGGCTAACGTTGCCTTTATTATAAAGAGAAGAAAAGAGCTCTCCAGCAGGGTGAATAAACAGGGTAGCAGATATAACTCCTAGCCTACAATTAAAATGGCAATTCATCTTTTCCTCCAGAGAAGCAACAGCGAGGCTAGCTTTCCCTCATCTCCTGGTAATCGCTGTTCACTGTTTAAGATTTATGCCTGGCAAGTGAGGTTCGTGATTTCATGAGATATGAAATTTTACTTCTAAGCAAAATGACTACTGCTTTGTCACTGGAAAAGAAATATGATCCGTGTTGTTCTACAGGAACATATTTATTTGTTTATGAAAACAACCACTTCCTTCAACACATAATAACTTGTTAAAGTGTAATTATTCACATTCACTTCTGATGTTCATTTTTAAGGCTGCCTGGGGTGCAGCAGAAGTGCTAGCGCGATGACCTGATCCCTAGTTCCTCGGGAGGCTTGACCTCAGTTTTCACCTGAACCACATTCCCCAGGGAACCATCCCTAAGCCATGCTGCCTGCCTGTCAAGGAAGGGACACTCCGCTCTTACGTTTACAGCTGTTCTGCTTCCCAGGAAGTGCTGGTTAGAAAGGGAACCAAAGGCTAGACTGGCTGGCTGGTCTTCTGCTTTGGGCACTGACCACTTGTGAGGAAGCTTGCTGCCTGTGCTGATGTCTCTGGGGGGCTCCTGGGCCCCTCTTCCAAATGCTGAGCCAAGGAGAGACCCTCCCAGCAACCACACTGTGAATTCAAGCCTTAAATATGCTTTTCCAGCTGAAATCAGCAGTTTGGGGACAAGCAAATCAGTTCCTTGGGTTTGTTTCTTGCAAGTTATGAATCCCTGTCTTTCCCTTGCCCCCTTTTTCTTCTCTCTCCTCAAAAAATCACACAAAAAAATCATTCTTGTCTCCTTCTAGTTTGGACTTTCCCTTATCCAACATTTAATGTTTAGTGTTGGCATTCAGGTCATCTAATACTGCTGGTATTCATGTCATTTGAAAAGTAGGTATCATATGGTTCATTACATTTTGGTTTGGCAATACACAAAACAGCTGTTTTATTTCTGATGTTCGTACTTTGTATTATAACATCTGTCTTATGTCAAAGGATGTAATATAACATGGTGATTTAACACCAACATAGGATTCTAATTCTATTAAAACGGTTAAAAATTCCTTGATCTTTAGTAGCTTTTTTAGTATGGATTATGTCTACCCTATGTGACTCTATGTCTACTTCTAATCCAAGATAAATTAATTAAACTTCTCCCAAACTACACAAAATATGCCCACAACTAGCTTCATAGGAAGCTTAACTTACAGCTCTTGGAAGAAAAGTGTCCTAGAAACAAGTAAATCTTGTTACAAAGCGGATCCTATTTAGAGAGTTAATGGCTTGTTTTAATGGTTTAAAGAGAAGACTTGTAAGCCAAGGACAATATGCTACTACATTTTTCTAAGCATTTCACTTTGTGGCTAATTTATTTCAGAAGACTTTTGGATCATTTCTACTTGTAGGGCAGCCAATTTTATTGCCCCTATGAACCTGGAGACTGTTGTGGCAACTGCAGCATTGCTGCAAGACTAAGTTATAACAGGAAATTACCATGATCTGTTTTGCTTAGTCTGTTAATAAAATTAGTGGCTAGAAGAGCTAGTCAGCACTTCACGAGTAACTTGTATTGTGGAGCATTCAGTTTTCTGGGAGGAGCTTAAAACCTCTACAGGCTGAGTTTGCCTGTGGTATTTCTCCCAAAGCAGGGCAATCCATTTCACAGATCAATTTTTGTGCCTTATGTCAGTTAATTTGACCACAGCCCTCCGTGGTGAAATATAGTAAATGTTGTATTAAGACAAGCAATATTGAAGATGTCTCCAAATTGGAGACAGGAATGAAAATTGTTGAAAAGAAAAAAGAAAAGAAAAAAAAAAAGAAAAAAAAAGTGTCATATTAAACCCAGGCTATTACTCACACCTGAAATATGCCCAGAAGCCTTATATCGGATGTTTTTATTGTGTTCTCAGCTCTACCACTTCAAACTACTGCACAATCTTTAACTGTGAGGATGTGGATGAAGTCCATGGACTGCTAAAGAAAGTCTTTACTTCTTGCCCTTTTCTGTTTTTTTCTTAATCAATTCTCTTTCCCTTCTTTTTATCGTGGTAGCACAGCTGTGAACTTTGGGTAGCATTTATCAGGATTGTTTTATTTGCCCAGTGTGCTTGAAAACATCCATAAGTCATTTGATTTACTAACCTCAGTAGCTGTGTCCATTTGGAACATCCTCTGCTCCTAAAAAAACAAACACATGTTGGGAAAAATGCCTTGCCTTGGCAAATCAAAAAGCAGCTTTGCTTTTGATGAAGTGCAAATGTTTTAGTTCTATGAGCGTATGACTTGGTGCAGAAAAGTCTAATAATAATTAGGGAACAAAGACATGAGCTCAAGAGGAGCAGATCAGAGGAGCAGCCTCCCAACAAGCAGCTTAATGAATAGTTTTATGCATTGCTGTGACTTTTCCAGTCCTGTTCCTTTCCTTCCACTCTTTGTGGGAAAATAAAGTAGATAACAGATAACCAGGAGGATACAGTGCAAGGGAGACTTGATGCTTTCTGAGCATTAGGACTCCTTTAAATGTAAAAATCTTTCTTTTTCGCTGTCTGGACGCTTCCTTGAGCAGCAGCATGTGGGACTCTCTTACCTTGCCTCGTGACAGGGTGAGTGCGGCTCTGCGAGCACCTGGGCAAGGCAGCTCAGCATGGGACGTGATGGAACATCTGGGTCCCTGCCAAGGGATTTCTCCCGTCAGTGCCCAAGGAAACAGCACAAAGTCATGCTGGGCGTTTTTTTTTTTTTTTTCTTTTTACATGGATGGTCAAAGGAATCACTTTTTATTTTTGAGTCTTTATTTTTGAGTTTTGTTTTTGAGTCATGTCTTTTCATGCCTTATGGCTGTTGTTTCTTTCTGCTCTTTCCTACTCTTATGTTGAATATGTTGATGCAAGTGAACTAGCCTTTCATTTCAAATAACAGGTCAGGTATGTGCTTTATTTCATTAATCTGTCTTTAATAATACCTGCCTAAGGTGGTTAAACACATTCAGTCAGAATATGCAGTGGGAAATTCCCTCCTATGTTGTTTGGCAGGGCAGTCATATATGGTTTATTGCTTTAAATCTCTGTAAACTAATGTTTGACTTTTTCAGCTGACTATTTGAAGGCAGAGACCCTTTGAATAACCTGGCACTTATAAATCCACCCAGGGAGTCTAAAAAGCCAAGTTTTACTCTTGATGTAACCCTGCAGAACTCGTCATGCTTTAATCACTATTGAGTAGCATTTTGTTGTTAGGGAAGTCTGTGTCATTAGCGACCACCTCCTGTTTTCTTTACAGGGGACCTGATTGCTTTTCTTGCAATCCTGTAAGTGACTGACCAATTTGTGGAGGATTGTATGCTCCGCGCTCTATCCAGGGAATTGTCGGAATTATGCCACTGAATTTGCCTTCTTTTAGTTTAGTTCTCCAGTTTGCAGCGTTTTGCCTGCTGTAACTGTGGAGAGTGTGATGAAAACTTGTGTGAGGATTAGTCCACCGAGCCTAACACCATGGCTGAATGCAAGCTCAGTAGCAAGCTGGGAGCTTCCCAGCTTGGTACTGTGAAAGACCCGGAGGTTAAAATAGCTGGGGGTGTCCTCAGCACAGGAGCTGCTGGCGTACTCAGCGCTTCTGATTTCCTTGGTACCTATCTCCTCTTAGAAATGTCACAAGAAATGTTCTGGCATCTCTCCCCTGTTGAAAACTGCCCTTTTCTCTGCCTTTTCACCATTTTTTTTCTCCATTTGACATACCTTTGGGTTTGAAGAAAGTGTTTAATTTGCTGGCAGTGTTCCAGATTTTTAGGTTTCCAGACTTCCATTTTTTTCCAGACAGAAATTTCTTATCAACAAATTGTACTAAAGACTTCTTATGGTATCTCCAGAAACCGTGTAATCTCAACTGGGGATAATTGGGTCGTGTAGCAGCAGTAAAGAAAGAACAAATTGCCTCAGAATTTAGCTCAGAATCTCATAAGTTACTCTCTGCTAGTGTCCCCAGTCTTCAACAGCCCATTGCTTATTTTTATGTTATTATTATTAATATTGTTATTACATTTTTTTTAACATTTGCAGGACTGGACTCAAAGATGTTGTCCAAGAGGGGCGGCGGGGCTGGGCTCTTCAGTCTGGTGTAACACGTTGCAGCTGCTCCTGCCAGCTGTGCATCTTGCTGCCTTGCAAGGGAGGCCCCGCGGGAATGCTCTGCCCCGCTGCGGCTATTTTGGTGGTTCATTTTATGCTAATGCAATGAAGCTTTTCTTGTGTGGGTTGTGAATGGGGGGGCAGGAGAGAGCAGGTGAAGGGGGTGGGGGCACGTAGGTGGTGGTTTTTTTGCTCCAGAAGATGTTGGTGTTTTGCAAGATCTGCTTTGAACTGCGGGTAGGGGTTGGTGCTTTACAGCTTCCTGAGCCTGCAGGAGCTTTGGAGCAGGGTCTAGTCTTGTGAAGAGCTTCCTGTACTGGAGTCCTAATCTGGAATGGGCTGCTGCAAAACAAAGGACATGGACAACAAAGGCTTCCTGGGAGAAGTGAAATGACTGCTCTGGAATACAGTGATGGACTGTCTGGCACTGCTTTGTTTCCCTCAAGATTTTTTGAGAGATATGTAGTCTTTTAACTGAATGTTTTGCCCTTTTTTTTTAGCTACTAGTTAGTGTTTGCTGGTCTTTGCTGTTCCAGCAGTAAGCAGTGCTTCTTACAGCTTAGTGTTGAAGCAACCATTCAACAAAGTGTCTCTAGTTAGAAAGTTTCTCCTGTTCTCTGGCTTGTGCTTTGCTAGTTTTATTCAGGTAGTTGTCTGAAGTTTTAACTAAAATAACCCAATGAAATTCCATTTGTCCAGACTACAGATCAAGATGTGATGTAACCTTCCAGATTAAAGCATTCCCAGTCTCTAAGTGAACTATAGGTTTACACTGGGCGTGCTTTGAAGTCACTGGGTGGTTTTAGTTTGGAAAATTTCCATCGAGCTCCCTAAACTTTAGGGCATATCTGTAACAAATTATATTGGCCCTGTGAAGCTGTGGACAGAAATGTTAATTTTTACTTCAAAGCTGTCTGGTTACGAATGCAGCAGGCTGGCTGACCAGTCTTCCTGGGCTCAAAGCTAGTCCTATTAGCCTGGAGCAGTAGCAAGCTTTTCAGATCTGTTTCCTTTGGCAACTGCAGCACACGAAGACTTCCACGGTGGTTATGTTGATTATCTCAGGGAATTAAATTATATTAAAATACTTAACTGGTACCTCCAATAACCTTAGCTGTGGAAACTGCCCTATGAAAGAAGTTACTTCGGTGGCATGACTATGGGTTTGGCTGAACAACGCCAGAAGCAAGCTTTGTTTTATTAACGAATGCCTTTCTTTGCAAGCTCTGTGGCTCATGGGCAGTGCTGAGAAGCCTGCACTTCTTGGCTTCTGTACAAAAATATTTCTTGTTGTAATGGTTCCTTTTCATTATCTACATTTGATTGGCAATTTAAAAGGATGTTTTTAAGTATCTGAGGGATATATTGACAACACCCTGCCTTAAATGCCTGTTTGCAAGTTTTGGTAGGTGGAAGTAGGTAAGGCAACCTCTTTTACCTGAGGTGTAGTGGAAGTGTTGCGGAGTTTTCTACGACTCAGGGCCAGGCGGACCCCAGCGCTAACACAGCGAAACCAGAGTATGCAGTTACCTATGAAGCCAAATGACCTGCTTTCCTAGCGGCAGGGGGCCTTCAGCTTGGGAAGGAGCAGGTGGATGTGAGGACCTCTTCCTCCACCCTACTTTGTAAAACCAATCCTGCTCCCACAGGTGGTTTTAAAGGGCCCTGTTAGTGTCTCTGTTCTTGGGCATGTGGCAGGCGGAGTGCTCCTCTCTGTGCCCCGGTTGTGCCCCTTGTGGAAAGGGGCAGGCGGGAGCCTTCTCTCCAGAACAAGTGACCCTTCATCTTGTGCTGTCTTTGCCTCCAGTGAGGAGTCACCTGAGGTGAACTCTTCTTGGTGGATAAAGGCACTTACGGAGCGAGAGAGCCAGCAGGACCCAGACAGTCATAAGCAGCAGCAAGATGAGATGCTAGCCTGGGATCTACAGCAATATCCTGTTCATCTGTAGATCATTATTAACACAGTCATGTTTCAACACTGCAATAATTAATTATTGCAATATGAACTTGAAAATACTTCCTGTATCCTGAGTTTACTAAGAAGATCAACTGTCAACCTGAGAGCATGTTTTAACTCGGGAGACAGTTACAGTAACTAAAGGGACTAATGTTTATAGTGTAGCGTAAGGGATATACTACTAAAACACTGAGTGCTCTGGCCGGTGGTTTGAGTGCAGTGGTACAGTTCATCCTGCTCTGAGATTTTAGAAGCTGGTTTGTATAAGCTCTTCAATGGATCCCTCAGCAGGGAATGGGGATGGTTATGTTTTTAATTTGCTTCAGGAATTAATCTAAACATTGTGCTACAAAGACAGTGTTTCTCAGCTCAGACTAAGTAATGTTTGGTCTGTGAGTAATTCCTCTGAAATATTTCCAGAGCATTATTAATCGGAGGAAAATAATCCAACTTGGATTATACCGAGCAGTTCTATAACGAGAACTGTTGCGCGCTGCTGTGGCGCTCTTCACGGAGAGAGAGCTGCACTTCTGCGCGCGGGAGAAGCCTGTGCTGCGTGGGACATCTGCCGGTGAGACACGGCAGCGAAGCCATCCCCGACACGGCGTGAGCCCTGCTCTGCAGGCTGCTCCGTGTTCGTTTCGCCTTGCCATGTAAGGAGGTGCCACCCCTGTTTGCTGGTCTCTTTGGTCAAAAGCGTGCAGCTTCTCCTTGCATAAATCCTTATTTTCTGGCACTCCTTTTAGAGCTGTCAACTACTGAGGCAATGAGCCAGTGAAGCTTCTTAAATGATGTGGTGCAAGTTTAACATTCACGACCTTCCCACCACACCTTCGCCTATGGCAGAATCTCTCTGTCAGAGCAGGAAGCTGCTGTCGTTGTATCAGCAGTTGCTCTACTACTCTCACCTGCTTCTCAAAGCTGTGAAAATTAAGATTGATGTTTTAGATTCAAATTATTAGCTTCTTGAACTCTATCCTTTGACCATGGAGCTGCATTTGCAAAAAGGAAAAGCAGACAAGTAAGCAGTAAGGTAGTGCTAAGCTGAGAGGCATTCTGTCAAAACTGCCTTGCTGCTGTCCGTACAGATATATCACTTCTACTCATCCAGTAGAGCACAATGTTTTCTTAAATGTTCCTTAACACTCTGTCGCCTTAACAGCTGCATAGTCCTACCCCAGAGCGCACAAAAGCTCCCTTGCTTCTGCTGTAGGTGTTTGCTGGCTTTAGCTGTGCAGAAGAATCAACAGCTTCACATAACCTCAGCACCAGAGCCTACTGGGGAGAACTGGGACCCAGTCTGTCACTTGGGCTGGGATGAAAAGCACCGATCTCTGTGCTGTCCTTGGAAGCCCTTCTGGGTTAGCAGAACCTGCAAGCAACCTGTTATTTCAGCTGCCCTGTCCCGGGGCAGTGGGGTTCTGCGAAAGACCCTTCGGTCGTGTGCTTGCCTCTGCTTAGTGGAGCCTCCTCTTCCCGAGCACCGGCCGTTTGTGATGATTCTTTAGCATGTTCTGGGCTTTGTTCCCTTTGGCCGTCCTGCCCAGCAGGAACAATACCAATTTTCCCTTGGTTAGCCCCTATAATTGCAGCCTGGTTTTATGTAGTCCTTATTAGCAGAAGCAAACAAACAAGCCCCCCTCAAAACACTGTGATGACTGTATAACGCTTTGATCTTTCTAATGTAATGTGTATTAGATCACTGTTTCATCTTCCTTTTTTTTTTTTTTTTTTTTAAACCCAGAAGCCAGACAATAACCCAATTTCTGCTTCCAAACCCAGATGTTCTGGTGGTTGAGGAGCGTGACAGCTACGAGCTGCGCTAGGCTGGGGCTGCTCCTCAGGCAAGAGCCGCGGTGCGGCCCGGTCCGCTCCATGTCCTTCCTCGTTACCTCACGTTGGCTGACACTTGGTCTCGGGAAGCAGGATTGGATAGATCCTTCTAAGAAGGAGAAACATTTCCTGGGTTTCCTGAGTGGCTGATCCTAGTGCTTACGCCGAAGGGAAGCTGTTGCCAAAGGATGGCATTCTCACTGCTTTGTAAACGACCTTGAGGACGCAGCTGCTTATGCAAATACATGTTCTGTATTCATTATGGAAAGAATTAATTATTAGAGGAGAGGAGAATGTATGGAAGAATAGTGTGAATTCAGTGTGAATTACAGAAGATTTCAGGCATTTCTGGAGAGTGCAGAGGGCAGCTGCCTGGTACAACGAGGGTCACAGAGCCCCGGAGCTCTCTGGGGAGCCACGATGCAGGAGGGAAAATGTTGTAGCCTTGTCTGTACTGCTGGGGTTGGCCTGATATGTTAAGTCTAAACTGCCCTGACATCTGGGGAGCAATCTGTAAGCTTTCGAGTAAAGCTGTGTAATAACTAGCTACTACCTATGGCTTATTTTGAACAGCAATCCATGCTTCCCATCAGGATCACCCTTTGGCATATAGTCTTAATCTTGGGTGCATCTTGTCTCTGCCTCTGCTGAGGTGTTTCTATAAAGAGTTCTGTTTGGCACCTCCAAATGCATTGAAAGCCAGATAGGTGGACCCTGGCAAGAGATTCTGGAAAGTATGAAATTGTTCAGAACTATTTTCAGATATTTATGCTAGACAGTGGTATGTATTAAAGACACTGTATAAAGTGAATAAGTCTTACCCTAACTTTAAATGGTTATGATGCTTGCTAAGATATTGTACTTGTTAAAAAAATCTCTATTATGTGATTTTTTATGGGCTTTAGTGTGCGTATGATGAGAGGTGTTCATGTAAACTATATTATTACACATCTTGGAAAGCTTACTTAGTCACCAAAATCTTCTCTAGAATATCATAAGAAGCTGAACTACTTCTGCTCCCTAAGAGTTTCTCCTCAATATAGGAAAGTGCAGGAGGTTTTCTTCTAACAATTTTAAAAGAATAACCCTTCAGGAAGCCTGATTTAGCACTAAAGCAAGGAAACTCTTATTCTTGCTGACTTTATGCAGGTCTTGCTAATAATCTTTATCACCCTCTTTCACAACCTTAAACATTGAAATTATGTTGCTTGATCCTACTGAGTCATCTTGAATTTTTATTGCTTCCAGCAATGAAAAATGCAGTCAACAGAATATTTATAAATAGTGAGCTATTTATCAGTAGCTTCATTGCCTTAATAACCTTTCAACCATTCAGTTATAACTCTGCAACATATTTATACAATTTTTGATACTTATTAAAAATAGTAGAAGGAAAGCAGGTCTGTTTTCTCTCTCTGTGTCTCTCTCTGGAGTCCAGTAGTATGATTTTGGGCTGTGTTTGCCCTCCTGCCTATCCACCCAGATGCTCTAGGTTTCTCAGGTTTGTGTTTAAAGAAGTAGGCAGACTCATGAGTTTTGTTTTTTTTTTTTTTTTTAATTGCTGCAATTCTGCACCTTTACTGCAGGTTAAGGAATATGTCATGTATGTATGTATGGTAACACAAATTATTTCTCCTTGCTCAAAATACAGAAGTTTTAAACTGGGTCAGAGAAGCAACATTGGATTTTCTGTCAGTATCACTTGTTAGGCTAGTATATAAAAAAAGTATTTCTTTTAAAACAATTTTAGGTAAAGATTACATTTTTCTTTATGAGAGAAAGCGAGACTTTGCAAAGTTCCACTCTCTAAGGTTATTTAACAGAGATAAATAGTGCAAGGCAATGAGAAACAGGAAGGGTAAGAGAAGTAGGAATGGGCACAGCGAAAGATACTCCTGTCTCTTTTGTATCTTAAAAAAAGGAAAGGCAGTTGCAAAAACACTTAGTGTTGTGCTTCTGCAAGTCCCTAGCATTCCTGTATTCCCTTTTTTTCTTCCTTGTGTGTTGGCTGCTCTTGGGACGGAAGATTCCACTGAGGCATTTCAGGTGCTTTCAGCAGAAGAAAGATGCACATCCAGCAGAAGTTGGTAACAATATACTCAAGCAGCTCTATGATTGTAATCATACTGGCACCACAGAACAGCCCGAGCTGGCCACCGACATCAGCTGTAACAGCAGGAAATAAACAAATGTCACCCTAAGCATCTGGTTTAGTCTAGCAAACCAACAAAACTCTGCTGGGTTCAAGAGCTAAATAAATGTACATAATTCATCACTTCTTTAAGAAAACAGAGTTAATATTGTTAAGAATGTTTATGGGAGAAGATTAACATTTTTATGAAAATTCTAAAAAACAAACCAAAAAAAAAGTACAGCAAAAGAAATCCTGCTGTAGAGCATGTGCATAAAACATTTCCTACTTCCATGTCTTTTCAACCTTTTTTTATTTTTTTGCTTTTCCTCCCTTTTTTTTCCCTTTTGCCTCCATATCCTTTATCCCTCATTACTGTTACAGTTCTATATGTTGCATAGCCACAAATGAGTACAAAATCTCCGCTGTTGTCCATGTTGCAAGTCATTTACTGGAATAGCAGGAGACTATTTTGAAACTAAGCATGCAACCAGCATGTGATTATTGCCATTAGAATATAAAGACACTGCCTTTTGTTTAGAAACCCAGCTAGCCCATGACTTGGGAGGGGGGAGAATAAAAAAAACAAGGTTATTTTTGGTTTAATTATTAATCAACAATAAGGAAATATTAAATAGTGCTCGCTTACCAAGCAACTCGGGTACAGTCAAGGCCTTCTGCTGCTGTGTTGTTTTGTAGTTCAGATCATTATATTTAATGTCAATATGCACAAGATTCTGCCTAATGACAAATACACACAGTCTTACTCAAGACAGTTAGATTGGCTGTTCATATTTATCTCCTAATAGGATGAAGTGAGTTCAAGGAGTGCCGTGATGTCTTTTATTGAGATTAAATTTGCAAAAAATCATCTAGAAGGCTAAAGAAAATGTCCTGGTAACTTATAAAAGGAGGAGCAGATCTTCAGTTTGTGTTAGAGTGACTCAGTGTGGTTGAACTCCAGTGTTTTCAGGATCTTAGAGAGAAGCTGGTGTGGAAGGGTTACATGGTCTGAACTAGGGTAGATAGGGTGCTGGGAGATGCCTTTGGTTCAGAGCCCACCACCTCTGTTACCATGCAAGTGCATGTTTGATCCTGCATGTTTGATTTCAATGGGAGTCTTGGTGCAGAAGACCCTTTGTCCTGTGCTCAGGTGTTCAGCTTTATCTCCTGCCAAGAGCCTTTCTTACCTAATTTTGTTCTCACATGCTGCAAAATGGAAGAGAATGTAAATCTCTGTTGAAGCAAAACCCATGGAATTATTCAGGTGAATAGAGAGCTCATCTTTATGAATCTGCATAGCCACTGAATAGAAAATAAATAGAACCGTTGTGGGGTAAAACAGCCACAAAACTGTTTTAACAAAATTGAAGAGTAAAAGAAGTGATTATTTTTCAGTAGTGTTAATTAATAGATACTAATTTCATTTGGAAAAAGATAATGAGCTTGTTGATTTTTGGCAAATACTGTTATTTGCCATATAGATTCATCACTTCCATCTCTTTACGTGAAAAACCTAAAATTCAGCTAATCACAGAATTGTTGAGGTTGGAAGGGACCTCTAGTGACCATCCAGTCCAACCCCCTGCTCCAGCAGGGACACCCAGAGCACATGGCACAGGGTGGCATCCAGGCGGGTTTGGAAGATCTCCAGAGAAGGAGACTCCACAGCCTCTCTGGGCAGCCTGTGCCAGGGCTCTGTCACCCGCACAGGAAAGAGGTTCTTCCTCACATGGAGGTGGAACTGCCTGTGTTGCAATTTGTACCCATTAATCTTTGTCCTGTTGCTGCCCATTACTGAGAAGAGTTTAGCCTATTTTAATAGATTCTATTAATAATACAGTTTCTTACTATTATAATGAGTCACTGGTTGTTCAATCCAGTAAATTGGTAAATAGTTAACTTTTCCCTTTTTACATTTTCAGAAATCAATAGGTCTCCATGTTTTAGAGTTGGGATTATGGACTCGTTAATACATTGGCGTGATTCCTATTGGGTAAGACTTAGCAACGAAAGAATGTTCTTATTTTTGCTTGCTTAATTGAATAACTGCTGGCTTGTGCACAATGTTTACAGACAGTAAAATAATCACTAAAGCTAAAATGTTCTCAAAGGCTTATTTTTTCAATATGATTATGGGTTTCATTTTCATAATCTTAATATATTCCCTGCTGATGTTTTCCCTGATCTGGGTGGTTTGCTGACTTTGGTTGTGAAAGGGTTAAAGATCTCAAGTCCTGTCTACTGAATGGGTTGCTCAAGTGGGTTGTGGGTATCTGATAAGCTGCTCTATTTCTTATGTTTTAAGAGATCAGTGATCTGGAATCTGAGAACATCATTTTTCTTTAACTGGGGTATCTGTTTTATGGCATTGATGAGCACATTTAAAAACAATTGATCCTATTCTTTAATAGACATAGCATTAAGTGAGATTACCTGATGTATTCTGGGGTTTTCTTCAGCTTTGCAGAAATAAATTTTATGGCTTTTTCTCCTGCAAAACTTGAGTAGGTGACAGTGGTGGGATAATCTGTTTCTTCGCATGGGACAGGGCAAGTGGAGTTGTGGGTTCCTACTGTGCATAATCCTTCCAGCTCTATTTCATCTGAAATGTCAGGAGAAAAATTGTATGCAATATTTCTGAAAATGCACAGGTTTAAGGCGTTTTTTGAAACTTCTAAAATGATACTTAAGATACTTTAATAAATACATGAGGCAAGTTATCCTTAGAAATGTGAATAAATATTTGTAATGGGCATTTGGGAAGCTGATGCATAACTGTAAGGCTTGGGACCCCTGTACCCTGTGGGAAACCTCTTTCCTGTCAAAGGCAGAAAAGCTCCCCAAAGCAGAAACTGGAACCCAGAGCTGAGGTAAGTATCACAGCGTCCTGGTTGCTCTGTGATGTATGTCAGGGTTGGGCCAGCCTGGGTGACAAGTCTTTTAGCCTAAAGTAATTTCTCTAGCCAGCTGTAGACCTCTTTCATTTGCTCAGGGCGCAGGGGTGTCCACCCTCTGCTGCCCTGTGGAAGGGGACACTGCGCATGGCACCCCGGGTGCAGCACTGTCACACACCACGTCCCTCCGGCAGCCGGCTCTGGGCACGCGTCCTGCTCGCCCGCAGCATCACCTAGGCACGCTCGCTGCCTTGCTACTCGGTGGTTTCTGCGGAGCTTGGTCCCAGAATATCCATTAAGGAACATGCCTGTTTCCACAATGGCAGACTCTCAAAGCTCACGGTTATAGAAGACTGTGAACTTAATGGAATTTGTTATTCCAACAGAGGCATGATGGGAAAAAACAATTACTGTCCATAGTAATGTCTTGCTTGAGTATTGCATAGACATAAAACTACCTGCCCCCTCTCCCCTCAAAAAACCCACAGATGTTAATCTTGTTTTCCTTAAGCATTCATTTATCATTTTCAGGAATTTCCAGAAAGCCTCTGAAATGAATTACATCTATAGAATTTTGAAAACATATAATCCATCTTAACTTTTAAAAGGAAAAACCTTAAAGTGCAGGGCTTTTGAGTTAATATCTTTTTACCCCACAAGTTAGCAAATCTTACTACTGTGCTCTTCATAGTTCTCTCATGAACAGAAAGAATAAAGAGAGCATTGGAGCTGGAAGGATGACACCATGAAGGTTCAAAAATGCAAGCAACACTCCTGATATTAGTGAAAAATAATTCTACACCCTTCAGTTTTGAACTATTTGTCTAACACAAGTTATTACCCATTTTTAACAGACACTTATTCAGTGCCTTATTCAGTCTGTTTTCAGAATTCTAAATTAAATGTGACGTGCTTCATTTCAGTACCGATTTCAGTGTTTGGTTTTGATTGAGAGAGAATTTCTGCTGTTTAGAATTGGCTTAGTAAATATGAATATGAAATTATTACTTACAGAGTGCAGGATAAACGCAAGTGTAAAACTTCTGTATATCACATTCTGTTCCATTTCCTTAAGAATAAACAGATAACTTTAGGAGCACAAATTAAGAATCTTAGCTCTGCTTGTGCTAAACTGAAGAGTAAAGCCATCAAAGTCTGCATATTACTTCATACTTCTTATTTTGTAACTGAGAAAAGGGTTCAATGTGGCGCAATAGGTACGAGCACCAAAACGGGGGTACCTACATGGAAATACAACAGAACGAACCATGAGATTTTTCCTGCACTAAATATCTTTATTATACGTGCCAGCCAAAAACCGCTTTTAAGCTGGTGGCTCACTCTTGGCATTAGCTTGCTATGGCCAGGAATTTCTGTCTTTCGTTAAGGAAATAAACAATAGGGTAGGGGGGTGGTCTGTAGAATTACACCGCATGTGTTTCAGTGGTAGTTCAAAACTTTGTGCAGGACTTACTTGGAGACATCAGGGCTAAGACAGCACACCAGGCCAGTGGCAAAGTTTGGGATTTCAGATGGTCTAAGTTTTCAGCGCAGATTATTTCTTTGCATGGAAATATTGCTTGGCCTTTTAGAAGTGCCAAGATATCTGATAAAGGTGTTTGTTTAAATGATAGGTTCTCTGCTTCCTTACAAGCACATCATCAGCAAAATTTTGAAAATAGTCTCTATCCTTAAGCATTTTGCAAAAGAATTAGGCTTGCCTGTATATGAGGAAAGCTTGTTTTTAGAATAAATCGCCTGAAAAAATCTCTCCAAGCAAATGTACAAACCTCCAGAGTCAAATTCCTAATGAAGTGCCTGCAGCTAGGTCAGACCATCTACTAGAGTGACTAATGGAAATAATAGTGAACTATAACGATTTAAGGAATATTTAAGGAATTAAGGAATCACATTTAAGGAATGTTAAGGAATATTTAGTGTTAAGCAGCTTAATTTCTCCAAAAATATCAGGATTTGTGAATAGTAGGTTTTGGAAATGATTATATATTATCACTCATACACTCTCCTATACTTTGCACATAGATTCTCTTATATATTGAGCTTACGTTAAGAAGATATTAAAAAGAATATTCAATAACATGCATGAGTTATTTCGTTGTTGTTTCCTTCTAGCTGCAGCATTAAACAGGAACAGTTAATCCACTTTCTGTTCAAGCTCTTTTAATGACATTTTCTCCATGGTGGGAGGCTATTCTAAAAATAGCTTCAAGTGAAAGCTCAGAGACTTCTTCAAATGTCTATGAGAAAAATGTCTTTTACCTAGAATATTAATTTTAAGTGACTGTCAGTTACTACATGCTTTCAAGTCCCCACAGCTGGTTTTGGTGGCCAAGGGGTTAAGGCTGACGGGTAGGTCTGCCGCCTTCTCTGGGGGCTTTTGGTTCTGCTGAGCCGCTTATATGTTAGTATATTCGTATATGAAAGAACAGCTGTGAGAGCTGAGTTTTCATTCTAGTTCTTGCTTCAGAGAGGGTGACCCTGTTATTATTTTTGCTGCTGAAAACGTTGGCGCAAGGGCGCTAGTCAGGGCTCTATCATCAGAGCCTTACAAGTCTAGAGCAATCTAGGTGCCTTAGGGGATTCGAGAAGGGAGTATTACAGCGCACATCTGTCCTCAGTGTTTCCTATAACCCTGTCGGCTTCTGCAGGGCCCCCTTTCAGGTGCTGGACTTTGTCCCTTGCTTGTCTAGGGAACCAAGTTCTCTTGCTTTGGCCAGTCAATCCTGCCCTGGCTGCTGACCGCCTAAAAGGTCAGGGTTGTCCCACAGAAGATAAGAAAATCTGTGGAGGTTTTTTATGGGCTTAGTTCCATATCAAGAAAGATCTCCAGGGGTTTTCTCCTAGCACTGAGCCACAATTTTTTTTTTTTTTTTTTTTTTTTTTTGGGGGGGGGGGGGGGGTTTTTTAGAACAACAATAACTTTTTGCCTTTTCTTTTGTGTTCTCAAAAATTTTTTTTTTTTTTTTTTTGTGGCGGGAGGAAGCTGTATTGTAAGAACAGCTAATGCTTAGGCCTTTCTCTTAGAGCTTACAAAATATCTTATTTGTTTCCTTGAATTAAAATAAAATGACAGGCATATGTAATTTAAAATAAATACTGTAACCCTGTAAACCTGAATTAATCTTACCTATAGATGCTACTCAAGAATCTGCTGCTTTTGGTTTGCTACTCAAATAAGAGCAAGGTCTGTTAGCAAGATAACCTTTAAATGCAGCGTATGTTAATATGATATTCTGGAGTAATACCTGGAAGGATGAACGGTAGACAGCCACACCAATCTTGTATGTACCGGGCCTTGCACTCCCGCAAACATCCAAAAGTGCTATAAATCTTGTGGTGCTGAAGTTTGATGTCAGGCTTGCACTCTCCCCATGGGTATTCTTGAATTATTGTCTGTAGGACAGTAGTAAAAGAAAATATATCTTTTGTCTCTCTTTCTTTGTTTGTATTTTGAAGTGCTAAAGGAAGCTTGTTTGTATCATAAGCAAAAACGTTATTGGTTTAATTGGATGCAGTTATAGTTCGTACTTTTGGATTTATTTTTAAAATAATTTCTTCTCTTACATGGCAAAAATAACTTATGAGTTAGCCTTGTTCATGGGGGTAATCCACCTCTATAGGTTTTGACAAGGAAGCAGAGTTCACTTTAGCTTGCATGTCAGAACTTCAAAGTCCTGGTAGCTAGATTCAGCCACATCACTAATACTCTTAAAAACAGTTCACTAAGCTTGATTCTGAAATTGAGGAGAGAATTAAATACAGAGAAAAAATATATTCCTTCTGCAGGTACTTCTCTGTTCCCCGGCATTTGATAATACATACGTGTGGATTTCAGATTGAACAGGACAAGATAAAATGGGATGCTATATTCTAGTCTTCAGTGAGTGTGATTAGGCCTGCGGAAAAGCAGGAAAAATAGTTATGTGTCTTAAACAGTGCATGAAAAGCGCGTTTTTCAGATGTACTAGGGCTTTTCATGAATGGAATAGCCACAGGGAAAACTTGCATTATTTTGAGGTTGATGGTCTTAACGTAAACAGAGCATTTTTACACTTCTAGAGAAAATGTCCTTGTCTAAAACAAAAGTGATAACCTGGTTTTCTAGATATTTTTCCAGATTTCATACAACAAGATCAGTCTAGACTCTAGTGTACTAATTTGTCTTTTTCTGGTATGACATTAATAATAACAGAATGTGTTATCAGACAGCTGTTGTGGCATCCTTGTAATGATATCCCTGTAGTATTAGATGGCAGTGAGGTTGTAAGACCTTAGAAAAGAGGTGTTGACTTCAGTAAAACAGATTACGGAGACCAATGATATCTGGAAATAAAGAGAGCAGTAATTTTGTCTACAGTTGGAGGAAACATTATTCTCAGGAATGTCTGTGGCATAAATATTTTAATTTCCAAAATCTTTCAGTCACCGTCATACTTCAGAATAGAATGAGAGAAAGCAGACCGTGCTATTTGTGCTTGATGGAGGAAGCCCTTACCTTCAGCTGGCGGATGGCGACCTGCGCGTGCATGCCGACTGGCGTGGACAAGCCCAACCCATCAAAGCGTGGGAGCTCTTTGGGCGAATGGATAACATAAGTTACACCAGCATCAGTATAACCGAGGGAAGGGTCATCAGTGAATTGTTCCTGATACAAAAAGAATTATTTAAAATTGTTTTGGTTTTGTTTATCATTGGAAGCTTTACCTTTATTTAAATTGGTGCAATGCTGTTTTATGTGGTTTTAAATCCCCAGTTATATCTTTGGCAATTTAGAGAAAGGTTTAAAAGTAAAATTACTTGAATTTCCTTGGTTGTACCCCTTTTGGGGTTTTCTTCCAATTATTCTAAACCATTGGCTTTTTTTTTCTCCTGTTATCTTCCATCTTCAGCAACAAGAAGTCACAGTCCAACAGCAATCAACAGCTTGGAGTTCTATTCCTTTGACTCACAGCTACCTCTCCTGTTTCTACAGCCTTTCCTCTGCCATCTCCAAAACTTGTCACTTCTGTCTCTGAATGTCTCACTCATTTTACTCATTTATAGGTAGTATATCCTGAGTTGTCTGTGTGCTCTGTTGATCAAATATCTACAGTGCCAAGATCCGATCTATGCTGGCATCAAGCTCTACTGAAGCCAACATTTGGTAGGTAGAAATATTCTCCATGTGATCTTCCCTACTCAGCTTACTCAGATGCGTTGAATTGTGGGTTGTATTGCTGACAGTTTTCAGAAGGATTTAGCTTGGGACAGAATCAATAGCCATCTCAAATTTTTAAATCACAGTTGTATCTTTCCTCTAAAATCCCTTCTCAGACAGAAAGAAATAGTGTGCACATGAAATTCTGTAGGTGTGTGTACAAATGCACTGATCTATAAATTAGCACAAGCATAGAATTATTAGGATGACTGTACCTGTTTAACATCAAAAAGTAAACTTAAACCTCGTCCAGAAGCACTCACTCTTCTCTTTTGTGGAAGATCATTGTGATTAAAAGTAAAGCAATTTCCGTATTCAGTGAAAACATGTTCAAAATCCTTCAAAGAAAGAAATAGAAGGAAGAATAAAAGTAAGATCACTTAAAATTACATTACTGAGTCACAGTGCAAGAGAAGGGCTATTTTATTCCCAAAGGAAGTGCTAAATATTACATTTAGAAAAGTGCTAACTGATGGGAGTTATCAAAAGGAATTTATGCTTTCCTATGGGAAGGAAACTATAGAAATCTAAAGGAGCATTTCAGTGTTTATTAATACCTATGGGTTGTCGTACTATTCAGTGAGGTCCTGTTTTGTTTTATTACACCTGTTGCATTCTATAGAAAATATATATGGGGGAGCAATTTTTTTTTTCTCTAGGTGTTTACTGAACACTTTATTTCAAAAGAAACTGCCATAGTATAAATTATAATAAAGGACATAAAATTTCCGTGCTAGAAAACCATCTGGTCACTCAACAGAAAAAAATTCTATTATAAGTATATCTGCCCATTTTGAAGTTTTAGTCATCATGTGCTAATGTATCTTTTCAATTAAGGGAATTCATCAAAGCCTAATTGTAGAATGGATAGCATGTTTTAAAGTTTGGATTAACCGAAAACAATATAAACCTGATTTTTTTATGTTTTCTTGTTCTATTTGAGTTCTAAAATATTCTGGATAAGAACTGACATAAAAATGGGAGGATCACATTTTTCTGTTTTTTTTTCCAAAATTCCTGAAAATGGGCTGTATTCATCTCCATAAAAAAAACAGAAAAATGTGATCTTCTGGACTTAAAGACCTTAAATTTGAAGTCCAGAAGAGCTAGGGTATCTCTATGCAGAATCCACAAAAAAATAATTCCTTCAGCGACTATGCAATTGTGTTTTGCAAAAATTCCATTCAAACTGAATGGAACAGAAAATGCTGCCAGATAAAGCCTGGAGGCATTGCACTTTTTAAAGGCTGATGTTTATGCAGAAAGAGTATTTAGGCAGAAATAATTTAGATTGAAATCCCAATTTACAGCCCAGGGAGTCTTATTAGGCAGTCTCTGCAGGGTTATTTAGAGCAGGAGCTCTTCTCTCCATCTCTCCAAAGGGAACGCAGGAGAGTAGCTGGCCAAATTAGCTATCTAAAGTTGAGTGCTGAGAGTATATCCCCTTTCCCCTCTGTGCTACTATTCTAGTAAAAGGAAAAATATTTACCTCTGGGTAACATGTCTTTCCAAAAAATTCACATTCTAGCAATGTGCTGCTGTTGAGATAAAACCCGTGTTCCCTTGTGAACTCTTTAATGCTAAAGTTCTGATTGCCAAGAAGGAATTTATTTAGCTCTTGAGAAAAGTTATCTTGCACAGCCTTTTTTTGGTGAACTCCAGACACGATGCTCCAAAGGAAAAAAATAATTTGGAGGTTGGTTACTGCATGAGCTTGAAACCTGTTAGCAGGAAGAAGAGAGAGTTCTGCAGAGGTATAGAGCTGATCCCAGTGCTTTTTTTCCAAATTATGACATGATTTGCTTGTTGTCTGTTCTTAGACTACATGTAATTCTTGTCCACAATATTTTTAATGTCTACAACACCAATAACCAATGCAGTCTCCATTTCTACTAATGGGGAATTTTCTATATCTAGGAAGGGCCCCTTCTTGTGGCAGTTCTGGTCAGTAATATTAACAGCATTTCTACTGTGTGTGGCTGTTAAAGATGTAGATTGGCCAAGTGCAGAGGCCCAAACCCAACTTTGCAGAACTGCGGACAAGCAGAGCAATTGCATCGATACATAGGAAGCTATCCCGGAGGGCTGTTTCTCGAAGAAGATGGCGGGGTGTGTGGGAAGAAAGAACAAACAGATTGTGTTGCATCAATCAGAAAACTGATTTCTTGGTGAATTTGTGGTATTTGCATGTGCCCAGTTTACTAAGGCACTACACACTGTAGCAGAGAACTCTTACGAGCTCCAGTTGTGACACAGTGGCATAAAACAAGGGTGACCCTTATTCCTAGGATCTACTTGAAAATCTCAAACCCATGACACAGAGCATTAAAGTCACTTAGAGAAATAAATTAATGGTTTACTGTGCAGTTATGACACATTTGGTCTCAAAATGCTGAAAAATGAATAAAACTTCATATATAGGGGTGCATATATAGAGATATATGTACATGGCAATAGCATGTCTTTTTTCCTTTTCTTTAAGCATATCATTCTACTTGTATGATAGGTCTTAATGCTGAAACTTGAGGAAGATCAGCAGGAGCAGATCTTTGCAACTGAATGGGAGCCAAAAGATGAAGACAAAGGTAGCTCTGTGCCTCTTTGAGGTTGTTCTGTCAGCAAATAATTTGCTACTAAAAATAGGAAGAAAGAATAAGCACAGCATGAACAGATGGGTGTGGAATAAAATTGTCACTTAATTGTGACTTAAGCGGACAGCTGCCAGGCTCAGTAGGTTACTGTTTATTTACAATATGCTGCAGTTATAGTTACAAGAACTGAGAGATTTCTATAATGTACAGCCCCCTGTACTTGGCAGAGACAGTCTCCAGGGGAGGTTCTGCAGCATAACCCTTGGATGGTTTTATGAAGGGCCATTGAAAGGAATTAAAGTAAAGCAGGAAGGCTCTGGATATTTAAAATCTGGACTTTTGGCTTATTCTGCCAGCAGAAGGTAGGTGTTAAAATTTATCCCTCTTAATGAAACAATGATGTGAATAAATTACTTCCCTAAAACTGTTGTTAGATTGTATATTTGCTCTAGAAAGCAGGTAGTGTGTCTGCTACTTTACTTGTCAAACAGAGCACCCCTGGAAAAGCAAGCTGGTTTCCATTACACTTCTACATTTGTATGCGATTTCTACTGGAACGTCTCCATTTGCAAATCTTGAGTTTTACAGTCAGCTTTGTGACTGTTCCATGGTCACGCTGTAGAAGGAGCACCCACGGTTAATATGGTTCCACTGCGGTGTGGAATATACCCGCCCTGAGGCCCGTGATTTGCTTAAAGGAGTTATGGAGTCTGACTACGTTACATGTGTCAGATAAAGACTTGTTGCCTCTCAAAAGAGATCAAGAGGAGTAGCTGTTACCTGTTTAAGTTGCAAAAAGTCACAGCAGGAAACTCCACATTTTCCACGTACTGAACATAAACTGAAGTTGTGGTTGGCCAGCTGAAGTAATAGATGAAGCGATTGCAGATTTGCCAAATGACGATGGCAAGGGAGCCCATGACTACCAAGAGCCACATCACTCTACGGGTCTTGCTCTGCGTTTGGACAATATTATGCACTCCGTGAAATGATGTGGATGAGGCAAAATCCTGATGGTACTTCTTTCTGTCCTCCAAACGTGGCAGAAGTTTCTTTATTAAGTAGAGTCGTGTCTTTTCCAATAATCCTTAATATTGAACAAGATGGAAGCACATTTTAAACATTACCATTTAAATGGCACTTGAGAAAGGAAACTGTGTAATTCTGTCACTAGAGAGCGGTTTATGACAGTTGTAAATTGTCTCTGTAAGGAGTAAACTCGCTTCTAAGGGTGCCCTAGAGCTCTGGAACCTCTGTGTGCTGGGACTGGCTCAATGATGCCTCAAGACTAAACCATTCAGTATTTTAAGTATAACTTACTTAAATGAACAATTTCACTTTTATGGAGAAGATTTGGATTTGATATACCTCTTTGATTTAAAACTGCATGATTCTGTGAACCTGATATAAGAAGCTAAGCATCTGCTATTTTCAGTAATATCCTATTAAAGGCCTGGTCCTTTTTACTTGCTTTGAGAAAAAAAGATGAAAAAGGAATGATATCTTTTTCAGAATTTCACTCTTTGATTATTGAAAATTCCGGGATGCAACTTAAAAGGGTAGAGGTTCAAAGGCAGACCTTTTCTTTAGGTTTTTATTGGTCTAATTCCATGCTTTCACAGGAGGAATGTTTTTAATTTTCATTTATCTCCTGCTTTGTTCAAACTGATTTTACAAAGAAAAAAAAATCTAAGGTTAAGTGCTATGACACTAATGAATATAATCAATAACTGTAAATGTAGTCAAATGAAGTCTGTCAGTGAATGATCTTGTGAGATCTGGGACCACAGAACATCCAAGCCAGGGATGCTTGATAAGGCCTTTGCTGTATCTAGCCGTAATTGCCTTCATAGTCGTAGGCTTTTTGCAGAGTGCTTCCCTTGCAGATTGTTATCAGCTATTCTGTCACTAAGAAAGTGTCTAAAAATAGTAACTTAACAAAACTTTGCCAGACATCATTATTTGGGCTCTGAAAATAAATGGTTCAGACTAACCTTTAATGGCAATTAAATGCCTCCCATATTTTATATTTTTTAACTCCAAAATAGACTGTGGGGCATGTGTGGTAGAAAAAGACTATACCCTTTATTAGATCAAATAACATACTTGAGGTTATGGCAGTTGGACAAAGGAACAAAGGGATGCAAAGCTATACTGTCAAAGCTATAGGGAACACTTTGGGATGTTGCTTTGGCCTCTCCGCACACTGTGAGAATAAACCCCAGGTGTTACTAGGCTTCAAAATATTTTTGAAAGGAAATAATTTTCTTTTGTTGCTTCTTTTTAAAAGATTTATGTACAAGCTTTTGTCAATACTGATATGATTTACTGCGCCACTTTTTTACTGTCCAAGAGCTATTCCAGTTCTTTCTGCTGGAAAACTCTTGAAAAGTTTCTCTTCTACTTCTAATGAAGCTGTTAAGCCATGTGTGCTTTTGTCCTTAACACAGGAATTAAGGGGAAGATGATAAAGAGCTGTCTTCTGTGCAGACTAAAATGCTAGCCCAAGAATAGGTAGAATTTTATATGCTCTTGGTGCCAGATAGGCATGCTGGTAACTGTTTTGAGGACCCAAAGAGGCAATTTTTCTAATTGTTCAGCTTTGGCCTTATTCTGGTCCTTTTAAAGAGACCAGTGACTTCAATAATCTACAATGACTTCACAGTCATTGAATGGTAACTTCAGCAATGACTTCTCAGGCTATTTCTCAATAGTTAGGCTTTTATTTATGGCAACAATTATTCTTTCAGGATTACAGACTAGAAGTTAAACAAAAAAAGTTTATGGGAGTCTACATAACCCACTGATACGATCTCCTCATAGTATTCAGGACGCTTATCTAGGATGACATCTGGCTAATGCACTGCATTTCTGTGTCTGCTGCATTGGAGATAAATGGCATTTCTGGGCTCCTCTCCACAGTTATCAGTGTGTGATACATCCTCTTTGTATCGCCCCTGAGCAACGGTGGAGCAAAGTACATTCCTACCATGCATCTGCTGCCTGTAGACTTCAACATGTGCCTGTAACCAAATCAAACCTTTTTGTGTTTGTGTGTATTCCACCTGTACAGGTTGTGCTGCCTGAGAGAATGATAACATATTCCTACACAAAGATCCACTGCCACTGAAAACTGCTAGCTCATTTATTCAGCAAAACTGTAAACTGGAACCTATTTTGTATGCAAAAAAGCTCTATTTCAACTGTTGTGCATAGGTACTATGATGACAGTATATAATGGCTTCTGTAATTTTGCACGAGCCTAATATATTATTACTGTCTTTACTGTCTTTCATCAGAGGAGTAAACAATATTAGGAAACCATAGTCTACTTTCAAATTTCATTAGAAAATAATATTTTAAATTAATTGACTGGAAGCTAAGCTCTTTCATATTAGAAATAAGGTACATACTTCATTTTCGCACTTGCAATGTCTTCATTAATAGAAATATTAGAGAATTACTTATATTAATAGAAATTCTCTAATAGAAATATTAGAGAATTTGTTGAAGTATAGTATCATTCAGGAATGGCATTGCCTAGTTAAACTGTGTTAGGTTTATTCCAAGTGCATAAAGGAGCAATAGCTGCAGCCATTCTCTCCCTCCCTAACACTTTCTCTACAAGCTTCCTTCTTATCTCCCTCCTTTATATCCTAAAAAGGTGAACTGCTGTTCTTCTTGGACAAGATTGCAAAAAGAAGACATCTTTTCTCATATTTCATGTAAATTCTGAGAGAGGAGAGGAAAACAAAAACAAAACACAATCTTACATGTAAGTAAAACCTTAGGTAGCGCACTCTAGTTTGTCTGCTTACATACCTTTGCCATCCAGTTGAATGAGTCTCCCAAGTGGCTCCATAAGGCTGTTCTTGTTCCAGTAAGGAAGGAATGGATGTACTAAGCCGCCTTATCACTGCGATCACTGCTAGGTAATGGCTTTTATAGAAAACTAAATGGGAGGCGATACTCAATGACACATAACACTGGGCAATTTACCTGCCAGGGTTGCTATGCTTTGCCTTTAAATAACATGGTCTGCAAAGTAAAAGAGAAGATTAGCTTTATGGCAGGATCTTGGATATATATTTCAAGTGCATGTAATATTAAACCAATAATGGTAGAAATGCAGCCTTCTGTCTTAGGCATTGCCTTACATTGCAAATGACTTTCCTATTTTTTTTCTTTTTTATTAGAAGGACCTGTTGTTTTCTCTAAAATGTTGTGCTGTTTAGAACTGAACAAATTCTCTCTAACAGGTAAGGAGCCCACCTTCCCTAGAGGGCATGAACATCTGCCACGGGGCTGCCTCCGTCAGCAGGACACAGCTGTTCTCCCATAATTGGAATAGCTGCCTTTGTAGCTGGCTCCATATATACTGTTTTTGCAGAGTTTAGCCCACAAGAATGAGCTGTTGCTAGAGAGAATTGACCAAGTGAGTGAGGGCAAAAGGGCATGCAGAGTCTCTCCTTCCATTAACTACCTATGAAAAAGTATGAGAGCTAATTCTGTTTTACACGAGTGGGATGGCAGTGTTTGAAATCTGTTTTAAGGAAAGACCTGGGCATGTAATAAAAGGCAACAGGGAAATACTAAAAAATTCTTGCCTGGGGTGGGGTTGAGAATCCTTGGAGATAGATCCAGAAAATTTCTCCATTTCTCTGTCCTAAGAGAGATGGGAATTCGGGGGCTGCTTCTTCATTCATTGATACCCTTAGTAATGGTCCAGTTTAATGCCCACAGTTTCTAGGTAAATTAGCTTGGCCCTTCATCATTTCAGTCTTCAACTCTTTCGTTACTATTTTCTGCCTACGTACAAGCTGCAATAACCTCACTAGAGCACTTAACTCTATTTAGCTGTTCAAGGGTGACAAGCAGTGGATTTCTGTACCAAACTTATTGGAAATCGCCTACTTTTGTTTAATGCACCAGGAGCACACAGATGAGGCTCCCAGCTGAGGTAAGCTCCAAACAGCATTTGTGTTTATTCAGGCAGTGAAGAACTTACTTACTCAAAAAAAGACTGATTTTCAGTATCTATATGTTGTTCAGCCATATCTAATACGCTACTGAATATTTATTTGTGGATCTTTTGCTTTCTATTAAAATAAAGCATTCTAATTCAGAGTATCAGGTAATAGCCACAGTGTCACTTAAAACTTACATGTGTTCTTAAAGAAATATTTTGTTGGTCTTTCACACTGTACTGTGCATAGGGTTAAAGAAGTACAGACTGTAAGTTGTTCTCTACAGGCCAAATATGATTCACCTTAGTGTCTCTTTCAAATGTTGAGCTCATAAGCATGCTTCATATCTAATCTCTTATAAAATTTCTTTTTTAAGCTTATTTAAAATATTAGACTAACTTTTTTTTTTACAAAAAGAAAATACTTCATGGTTGTCATACTAGTTTATTCTTAAAGAAACACTAGGGGGCGAAAAATAACTGCCTTGTGTGGCCAGCCTGCACCAGGGGCTGCAAAATGACCCTGGAAATTATAGCTTCCCTTCTCCCACCTGTCCAGACAAAAAATCTCCTATGTAAGTAACTTGCAAAATGAATTTGTAGTGTATTAATATGTAGTAATCTTAGGAGTGTTTTTTTTTTTCTGTGTTTCCCAAAGATTTTGCAGAAACAGCTTACAAATTATGGATCTCCTCTATATTTCCTCCTCCTCTGCTCATCCCTGGTGAGGCTACATCTGAAGCGCTGTTTCCGCTTTTAGGCTCCCCAGTACAAGAGCCACTGGACACATGGAGACACATGGAGCCACTGGACTGAGCCCAGAGGAGCCACTAAGACGATGAAGGATGATGACTGCAGCATCTTTCCTGTGAGGAAACTGCAAGAGCTGGGACAGCTTAGCCTGGAGAAGACTTTATCAATATATAAAAGTAAAGGTGAGGAATACCAGCTTGTGACAGAGGTAGCCATACATTTTGAGCAAAAATATATAAATTGTGTATTCCAAATGATTTTTGAAACTGCTGAGTGCTTTTCAATTCTTTTCCTATGGTGTTGAATTTAAAAAAATCTGTAGCTAACATAAATGTATAACTACTTGCTGAGACAAGTATTTCTGCTAAACTTTTGTATGTATGACCTAGATGCAACAAAATTTCTTCAATGAATTCTTATTTTGTATATATAAGCATTTACTAATATACAGAACTGCAATTATTTAATTCATACATAAAAATACGAGTAAAAAGTGTTCTTGTGCTACCAGTGTCCTACAGCTGATAGATTTTTTTCCCCCTGAGGACTGTTTTATCTTGATCTAGTTTAAGCCTGTTACTTCTTTTTCTGTCCCTCTGTACGTGGAGAATCATTTATCAATTTTCTCTTTGAAGGAAGCCTATCAACAGTCTTCTCAGTCTCCTGCAAGCTACACAGCTCCAATGTAATTCTTTCCATCTCTCTTAACAGTCAGTATTTTCTGCACAAACTGTTTCTTGTTTTCTGCTCTGTTCCCAAGTGTTCTTCCTCTTCTTTGAATAGTGGTGCCCAGGGCATAGCAAGAGCAGACAAATCCTATCTGACAGTGGATGAACAAGGAGGTTTCCATGGCACATCGAAATCTTGTATTTAAAAGTCCCAGTGTAACATTCGTTCTTTTCATTGCTTTACTTTTTTTTTTAACCTACTATTATTTCTGGTTAACTGAAATAACCAGATCATGTGTGAAAATGTTGTATGCCAGTTTGATTATCTCTGGTTAAGTTAAAAGTACTGCCACTGAAACTGCACATTATTTATTTCAGTGCATTTCTTCAATGCATGAAGATTATTTTGGATCCTCCTCTTTCCTGCCAACACGCTAGAATCCCTTCATCATCTGAAATGTAATGCCGAATCCCATCAGATGAGCAAATTGTTGACAGAGTTTATCCCAGCCAACTGTGCCATGGAGCAAGCAGCAGCATGCCTTCAGCCATGTGCTGGGGTGGGAGCAGCTGATGGCTCCAGCTTGTGGTCTTGCTGCCCCTACGTCACAAACAGCATTAGTGTGTTTAGGAGGGGAAAAACAACAGCCTTCCTGTACTAAAAAGCTGAGCCTTGCAATATGTGGCTGTAGGATGTTAGGAGAGGAAGAGTTTGCCTTGGGACCACTGTGACGGCTCATGTATTCTTACCCGTGATCAAGATTTGTTGTTTTCTTAGCTTTATTCACTTTGTTTATATTGATTTCTCCTTGATGAAAGGAGGAAGTTATGTTAATACCAGTGAAAGAACATTTACTCTCTACCCTGGAAATAATTATCAGTGAGAATATGAAGAAGATAAATTGTTCTTGTGGTGCAATTCAGAGTGCAGGCTTGGATCCTTGGCCGTCTGAGTGCAGCGAGCAGGCAGGCAAAAGCCCAGCGCTGTCATGAGTGCTTGTATTAAGACAATACTGTGTATGCAATGCTGCATGTTAAGAAAGTAGTTGGAATTGGTGGTGGTAATGAGAGTTCCTTTTTAAATAAAGTTTAGGGTGGGAGACCCAACATTCCTAGCATTCCTATTCCTAGGATTCCCAGTCCTAGCATTTCTAGCAGGACTAGATATTAAGTAATGTGAAAGATTGCTGCTCCATTCTGCAGAGCCACAAATAACACGCAGGAGGGACACTGTACTAGGACATGGGGAATGTTAATGGAAGTTAAATGTATGTTGAGAAGTGATGACACTTTTTTGTGTTTAAGAGCAAATACAATATTTAAAAAAAAAATCTTGCAGCACTATCTCTTCTCTGTGTTTGTAGTTTGCAAGACCTTGAGCTCTGTTCCTCCCCCTAAATACAAATGTCTGATTGGATTTTTAATATTGCATCAACTTTAAGCTTGTTTATTTAAGCCTTGAGTTACTAAATTTTATATTTTTTCTTGAAAAAGACTGTTAACTTCAAATGCTGGTTAAAGACCAATGCTAGTTTGGAAAATCAGGAAATACTCACAGAGCCAAGACTTTGGTGTCAAATCTCCTTTCACCTTTTGTGTCTTCACGCACCCGTCTCTCCTGTGTTATATCATCGAATTGCCTGGGGAAGTGACTTTGTTCTGTGCTTGTACAGAGGGTCTGGCTTAGGCTGCTAGGTGCTTCAGCTATGCACTAAGTAATGAGAAGAAAGCCAAACAACGATATCTAGTAGTAGTGTGCTGGGACTGAGTCTATGGTAAACACAAATTAATGGTCAAATGCAGGCCCACCATTGTAATTATCAATTTAATTAAAAAAAAGGTGGGGAGGGGAACAAAACAAAACACTTTCAGTTCTGGAAAGCGTTTTTGGAAGATTCTTTCAGTTCAGGACATTGTGTAGGCTCGAATGTAATTTGTCTGTCTTTGAATTCTTTTCAAAAAAGCAGAATAGTGATGATCCAGAAACATTTTGAGATGTACCTTTTCAACAGAACCTTACAACGAGCTGCTGCACTGCTTCATGGTTATGTTTACGCTTTTATGGTCCAAGATACATTTTTTTTTCACCACTGCAATGTTGTGGGGGTAACAGTATTCACATCAACCTGGCATTAAAATTTGGTGTTTTGAAGGTAGAGTTAAAGCAAGTGCAGAAAAGGGTCACTGGAATTATTAAGGGTGTAGTACAGTTATTTCACGCAGGCTATGATTTAGGACCAAATGGAAATTAAAATTGCTTGGTTGCTTGGAAGGGAGTTTGAAAGTAGCCCGCCGGCCAGACGGATGCATTTCAGTCGTAGAAGTCATTGCTACAGGCTGCAGATTCACAGAAGAGGGTTGTTCAGTACAGGGCCACAAGGACCTTAGGAAGCCCTAGACTTTATCCAGTGCAGGCATTCTTAGTCAGCACAGATATTTTCAACCCACTTACTCCTAGACTGTGATTCTAGGTGGGGTAGCAGCTTTGGGAAGCCTCAAGTGTCGCTTGCTTGTAGCCAGAAGGTCTCCAACCTCTCTGTTCAATTTAAAGAAGCTTGGAAGAACCTTGATCTGGGAAGATTTTGTAATCAAAGTGAGAGCTTGAGCAGAAAAAAAAAGGGATGAAACTGTCCAAACTATTTATATGTGCTTTTTTTCTTACATAAAATAATTCATGTAGGATAACATAGGTGAATAAGTCACTTCCAAAATAATAGAAGAGATGGATTGCTGGATTCGTGGCAGTGGGAGCTCATTCTTACCCATCTCTCCTGAGGTTAATGTTTAATGCTAACCACAAAAAGATTTTTTTTGTGGACTCTTGGCTCCAGCTGTGTCTATGAAATACACAGCAGGACACACTGCCCTGTCTTGCACCCCAGCTGGCTTGGCTAGAGAGAGACCCTTTTGCCTTTGCAAGTCACAGGTGGCAGCCCAGGTAAGTTCAGTTTATCTCTTCTTGAGCCCTTTTGCAGCTGAGATGGGCTCAGATGGCGTAACTGGGCAAGGGGAAGGGCAGGTAGAAAGGGGAGGGCAGTGGAGTAAGAACAGTGTTTAACTATTCCTATTCTCTGCCATGCCAGTCAAATCAGTTCCTGGAATCTGGTTTTCTTTTTGTTTGTTTTCCCTTGTTTCTCTTTTTTTTTTCCCCCTCAGTNTGTGTGAAAATGTTGTATGCCAGTTTGATTATCTCTGGTTAAGTTAAAAGTACTGCCAATGAAACTGCACATTATTTATTTCAGTGCATTTCTTCAATGCATGAAGATTATTTTGGATCCTCCTCTTTCCTGCCAACATGCTAGAATCCCTTCATCATCTGAAATGTAATGCCATTTTCTCTTTTTTTTCCCCTCAGTATTTGACTATTCATCCTGTATTCAGCCCAGTCGCGAAACAGAATGTTCTGGCTCTGTGCTAAAGGTTACCGAACCCTAATACATTTCTCGATTAACCAAGGACTGACTTTCAGCATAGAGAAGAAGAGAAGAAGAAGAAAAGAGGGAAAAAAACAAAACAAACAAACAAACAAAAACCCCCACCACTCTCAAGGCAAGGGCATTCAGGCACTTTCCATTCTCATAGCCCAGCCCAGTAGTCATCCACAACACGGACAGCAAGTGATGTGCGTAGTTATACATCTGTTTCCACGTTCTTCTGAGTGCCTAGCATGAGAACGGCAAATGCACTGGTGGTGCATTTTGAGAAAAAGGTAACACTATCAATTAATTATGGTTACATTTTGCTTTCAGATAATCTTGCATGGGAGAATTTTTTAATTGAGCCTCCTTTATAGCTCTGATATAAAGAGTGCGAAGTAGCCATAAAATCCCTATAGGCATAAAGGGCACTGAGGGGAGAACCAGATCCTGGCACTGAGCCACTGTTTTGAGCAGTATGACAGAAACATGAGGAGACATTTATTTTTCTGTCATTTATAAGGGTCTCTGCAGGCAAGCCAGAGCTGATGGGGCTCTATTGAGGCAAACCTGCTTTTATTTGTACTCTTGACTATGTTGCTAGCAAACAGTTTCAGAATCAGGTAGTATAAGCCACTATTTCCCTCTCTGTCTGTCACTACCAATTTCATCACACAGTTGTGAGGCCTTCCTGACATCTGTAGTACTCACTGTATTTGAGTAGTGAAGAGTGTATATGGTGTGCACAGCACCCTAGGGAGTGCACAGGCATATATAGTACTCCCTTTTAGAGGCTAAGGAATAATTTTTTGAGCCTGTGGTGTTAGGTAGTAATTTTTTGTTTAGTATATTTATTCATCTTCTGCTTCTTATAAAAGTACACAACTTGAGCTCAGCATGTGTATTTACACTGCATACAAACCGAACAGCTTCATTATCTATAACTTTCTCTGCTATGGAAAGGAACTGGGAAATGTGTTGGGGCATTTCTGAGATCTGATCAAATATTTCACTAATTATGTTTCAGTAATGACAACACTGCCAAAAGACTCTTCTTCCTTGTTTTAAAATCACCATCAGTGTTGTGCAAACAGAGTTGGAGGGGGGTGCATTTGTGGCCTGTGTGGGCCTTGAATCAAACTGTGTTGTGTTTTGTTTTCCTCTCTCTCTCCAGTGCCTTGGCAGTTTTCTGCAGATTTGGAGGCCTGCTTTTTCGCATGCTCTCAGCTATGTTGTGCTCCTGTAAGGTTCCTAGTTGCAAGTGAAATGCAGGAGGAACTAATGGTAAAGCTGAAATTGAAAATAAAAGACCCAGGGCCCCTGGGGACAATCCTAGGCCCGATGGAGCATTCAAACCACAGGGGCACGAGAGGGTTTAACAGGGAGAAGAGCACGTGGTGATTCATCACCAGTGGTGCTCGTGGGCCAGTTTCGCTTGAATCACCAAGTTTCTCCCTAAGCTACCATTTATCACCGAGGTGCTTTGGGACTGATCAGCTAAGATTCATAAGGAGAGAGTTTGGACATTTGGGAAATACCTTTCTAAGTTGCTGCATTCTGGCTGGTTTGGTGTCATTACTTTAAGTGAAGCTCTGCTCTGCTACCGAGATGAGAGCTGCTGTAAGGGCTCAGTGGAGATAGGAGCTCGGGCTAGGTTTTGGGAGAGCTCAGTAATCCTGAACCAATTAAGGGCAGATTTACTTCCCAAAGAGCAAGTTAAGGTTTTGTTGAGCACAGGATTTAAAGGGGCTCTAAAACTTCAAAGTCCTTCCCCTACCAGGTAGTAATATAAAGGTTGCAAAGCCAGATCAGCGCTCTGGAAGTTTGTGTTTCGCAGAAGAAAGTAAAACTGCATAAGAAAATAGACAAGTGTGTGTTTGTTTTGGTGAAGTTAGGTGTTTTTTTTTATTAAATCCATATTCTTTCTTTGCTTGTGCCCCAAGAAAAGTTTTGATTTCACTATGGAGGCTCAGGCTGTGTGTTTAGTTAAAGGTGTATGGGGATGACAACATAAAGCCTTCTTTTCTGTGCATTTGAGACCTCTTAACCATGTTAAAGGTTGTGTTATTTGCTTTGTAGTAAAGCTCTTTAAGTGCAAATGGAAAGGTCTAAAGCACAAATGTCATCCTCTACTTCTACATCTGCATTCACAGCAGATGTGAGCAATGAGGAATAGTTCATGGTCAGGAGGAGCAGGAGGTCAGGAGGCGCACCTTGACCTCAGTGATTCCGACCACTCCGAGTATGACTTTTTTTTTTTTTTTTTTGTGAACCACTTTTAGTTCAAGCGACTAAAACAGCTGGAACTACCAGATACCACCATGCACTGGGAGCCTGGCAGAGGTTACGTGCCCTGAGTTCACAGGGGGCCTGTAGTGTTTGCAGTAAAACTGAGCATTAAGTTCTTTTTTTTTTTTTAAGGGAGCTGGCAGGCCCAATGACGAAAGAAATGCACACTACTTACTGGTTACCTCATTGTGTGTTAAGCTGATGATTAAACAGAATTGAGTAACATCTGTCAACAAATGAGAGTGAAACTTTTGCATGAAGAAATATAATTAAGAAATTTTCATGAGTTAAACCCTGGAAAAAATAATATATGAGGTGTATATGACTGTTTTTAGTTCTCTTACCTAAGACATTCTATGTGCATTTTTGAAAATAAGTGTATTTAGAATCTCTTGCAAGCATAGTTGCAAATTACTACCCTACTTTAACAAGCGCTATATTAAATATTGCCTTTCACTTGATCTCTCATTGATTTGCCAGCATTGGTCCCCAAATAGGCAGCTGAAAGTGTTCAAAGCCCTTGCAGGAAGAGCCACTAAAGAGCGGGTGACACAGGGGAGAGCGAGGATTGCAGCTGGTTGTGTTTTGACTGCGAAAGAGTAGCCCGTGACCAACACATCAACTTACTGACCTTTGCGCTGCGAGAGTTTCTGCAGTTATCGAAGAGCAGGGCTGGGCTAGAGGCTACGGAGGGGGCCGGGGGTTGTCCTGCGTGCGAGATACGGTTACATATAAGGTGGTGGCGGTGGATTCGGGAGCCCTCGCAGAGGCTGTGCGCAGGAGGGCAGCTCGGCGAGCGCGGATCCCGGGATCATGAGCGGCTGCCCCTTCATGGGCAGCAAATATCAGTGAGTGCCTCTTCTCTTCATGCTGATTTCTGGCAGCACTGTGCAAGATGGTGTTAAAGTATAGAAGGTCAGAAAGGAGTTAATTAGCAAGAGAAGTCAGCTTGTGATTGCTGCCGAGCTGTCTGGTTTGCAAAGGGAAAGGAGAGGGGACAGAGAATCTTCTGAGCCCTGGATATTTGGTGCACAAGATTAATTTCACCATCTGCTACTGTGAAAAGCTGTATTTCAAATATATTACTTTTATTTAGTGACTGCTTTAGTGATTTAGCTTCTCAAAGCAAGATATTTTCTGAACTCTAGGTACATCTGCTAGTAAAACTACTGTTTTATTCATAGTTCTTTACTTATTTATCTATTTATGCATTTTTCTTTTTAGATTTAACTTTAGCAAGCTATCTTTGGAAGATGAAAAAGATGACAAGTCACAAGAAGGGCTGAATAAAGCGAGCAAGGGTGGACTTGTCTATGGAGACTATCTCCAAGTAAGTGTAAGGGCTTAATTTTCAGTGCCCTAGTCCCACTTACGATGTTTTGACACTTCTCCTCCCCATGACTACATAGACTTTTGCTAGAAGATCTCTGTTTCACAGAAGATGACTGGTGAATACCAGAATATGTGATCTGGAGAATGTGCTGGATATTTTTCTTTACTTTTTTTTTTCTTCTGGTAATTTTTTAAAAAAAACTTGAAATGATTTTCTGAACTCTACTGCCCAAGGTATCTAAATGTCTCATTTTAGGCAGTTCTTTATTTTTATTATTTTTATTTATTTTTTATTAAAACAGAGACCCTTGTGACTGCTTAGCCTGACTATTAACAGGCCTATACTTTTTGTGTAGTATTTCTAATTGCAACTACTCTGTAGGAATACTACCACTGACAACAGAATAGAGAGCATTACTGAACAGTCTTACTTTTATTTTTAAGCTGAACAAAATATTGAATGCTCAAGAACTCCAGAGTGAAAAGAAAGGAAACAAAATCCATGATGAGCATCTTTTTATTGTGACTCATCAAGGTAAGTGGCTGTGAGGAGTCAAGGGGTGGCTGACTGGTGTTCTTTAAGGGGAGTAAATTAGTGCTAAAACATGCAATATATAAATCATTTCCCTTTAGACACTACAACTCTCTTACTCTTTATCTGTGCTTATAGCACAGATAATTGTGTATTTTCCCTATTCTTTTGTAGGGCTGTAATCAACTCTATTCTTAGGAAGCATCATAATATTTAGAAACCAAAGATTTGAATTATGATTTGAATTCTGATTATAGAAAAATGAAGGTGGGGGAACTGGTCTCCTATCTGAGCAATAGGCTACTGTGGGGTTTGTTGTAGGTCAGCTGTGTTTATTGGGTTTTGTCTTCTCTGAAACCTCAGTCCCATTTTAACCATCATGCCGGGAACATATAATCTGTAAAGTGTATAAGTATCTCTGGGGTTAGCTGGGGATACCATAGTGCTTCTCCCGGAGTGTCAGGGCTAGTTTATCTTTCTCCCTTTTGTAATAGGAATTCTGTCAATCAAATAACTGATCAGATTAAAAATCTGTTAATATCCTTGATGCTGTATTGTTTCATGTAATAATAATTTAGGTA
The DNA here is from genome assembly GCA_013389825.1 of Crypturellus undulatus. Lineage (NCBI taxonomy): Eukaryota > Metazoa > Chordata > Aves > Tinamiformes > Tinamidae > Crypturellus > Crypturellus undulatus. Next base: position 1,132,854 of record VWPW01011294.1, on the reverse strand, counting down.
AAGGATGGTATGCTCAAAATGGATGTATATTTCTATATCAACGTCTCAAATACTAATAGTGTAAATACAAGCTCTTCATTTCTAATCAAAATAGAAATATTTCCTTTCATCAATAGTGTGAAGAAAACCCAAAGAGATCTTGAAGTTGATGCTAATGATGCTTATTTTCTTGCAGCTTATGAACTTTGGTTTAAGCAGATTCTGTGGGAAATGGACTCTGTTCGGGTGATCTTTCAAAATGGCCATGTAAGTTAAGAACAAATACACTTTTGGGGAAAATCCAATCCTTTCTCCTTCCTCCTGCCTCATGGCTTGAGGTATTTGGGTTTTACTAACTTAATGTGTACATGGGTCTATAAAACAACTGCATGCATACACACACACACACACAAAAAGCAAACCTGACATTCTGCTGAGTAGTTCCTATATCACGACAGTACAGAGATTTGATCTGCAAAATGCCATTTCCTCCTGCCATTTCCCTTTTAGATATATCACTCTCCAGGACCAAGATCATGGGCCAAAATGCTCTATACTCTCCTGTCAGCCCTGGGTAATATTTCAGACTCTCATTTCAGAATATTCTGCATGTTCAGAGGCAACACTGAAAAGCAGAAGGCTAATGTGTATCTTTATGTTGAAATGTCACTTCTGGCTTTTTTTCAAATATTTGCAAGCTATATCCTGTCGACTGTAGTGGTAACCCCTTCCATCCAGTATCTAATAGGTGAAAGGAAAACTCTTTTCAGGAATTGCATATTATTAAATGAAGCATAACACCAATGTCACCATAACACCAATAATCAAAATGGCCATGTACGATTGTGTGAGAATTTCTGAAAAAAGACAAGTATAGTATTCATTTTGTTATATATATAAATAAATAGCTCACATATAATATGTAACATCTCTAAACATTTGCCCAAAGCTAAATGCATTTTGTAACTATAAATAATGTAAACAAACTCCTTCTTTTATGCTGTATCACAGAAAGAAGATGGCTGTCCGCATATGATTTGAAATACGCATTGTGTTGAATAATATCCTGAATGTGTATGTTATGTGAGGAAAATTTGAGAATAGAACCCAGAAAATAAGTAGCCTTTCTAATAAAATGTTCAAAGAAAATGTTTTTGTTCTCCTCAACATTCATAATTTTGTTGTCTTTCTAGTGCAGCATGACAGCAAAGTCACAATTAGTTCTTAAGTAGAATAATTTTTCATTTATTTCTGTGATAAATTAAACCTAATTTTTTGATTGGAATTTGAAATGTCAATGTTAAAGTTAAGAATATATTAAGATGATCAGGCAAAAGGTTTTCATCCTTCATTTTTGCAGTTTGATATTTTTTGGTTGCATGCACCAAAAAAAATGATCTCATTAAAATTAGTAGGAGTTTTATTAGCCTTTTCTGGAGGCCAAGTGTTCGACTTACCCTTACGACAAGACAGCTGCCTTATTTTCCATTTGATCTTTTTTGTTTCCCACCAGATGCAACTTTTTCTGTTTTCCTCTGCTTGCAAATGCCCATCTCAATGAGCTTTACAGATGCTCCTGGGATCTCCTAGGGTATCTCCCAGGTTATTCAGCTTCTCAACTCTTTCTCCAGCTGTCTCATGACTTTTTGTTTCATTGATTACAATAGAAATGATTTTTGGCTGAGAATTTGATTTCTTATTATGACATCTATCTCAGTCGAAAATGCAACAACAACAGAAAATCCTCCCATATATTTGGCCTAGTTATGAGGTATTAGCACTGACAAAAAATCAGATTTTGATCTTTTGAAAATTATAGTTTCATTTTCTGGTTAAAAATAGGGCTCTATCTTCAACACGAGATTTTACAGCTGCTATGGATTTCACGTGGGAACTATAGCGATGTGCAATTTCAAAAAGACCTTAAATGAGCAAAATGTAGGCTCTTTACAGAACACTTTTCCATCTGGTGTGATCCTTGTTTTTCTTAAGGTAAGAGATGAGCGGAACATGCTGAAGGTTATTACTCGAATGCACAGAATTTCCATGATTCTAAAACTGCTTGTGGAACAGTTCTCTGTTTTGGAAACAATGACTGCACTGGACTTCTTTGATTTCAGGTAATTTTTTCATACCTTTCCACAGTAATCTGTGAATGAGTAACTGCCATCCATAGGGTTAACTGTGAAGTTAAGGCAGGACTTGCATGTGCCCTGGCAGTGTGGAATACGTGACCACGCAGCAAAGATGAGAGCGTGCGCCAAAGAGAGAGCCGTGGCACTAGAGTACAAGGCAGAGCTTTGGTGCAAACCCAGCGTGCTCTGCAATAATGTGCAAGTTGTTTTTTGACATTTTTGCTTGATGCTTTAAAAACAGATGAATTAAATTAATGGCAGAAACAATAGAAACTGTTGTATTCTGCTGGAGTCTCTGATCTGCCTGATTTCTCACTTGTTTTAATGCATTTTTTAATAGTCCCTAACTTAGAAGCACATGAAACATAATTTTGATTCCATTTGAAGTTTGAGACTTGTGTTTCTTCTGCCCTTCCAATAGAGACGGACAAATAAATGAGAACCTAGAATTCTCACTTCTGCTATTTAATATCATGCTGTGGATAACATTCTGATACTTAATAAGATCAAATCAATGATCCATTCTCACCAAATCTTGTATCTTCAGTCTAAAGTATATTGCAATTGTCCAACAATGTGGGCTATCAGGTAACTTTATTGAACAATCCTTTCTACATGGACAACCTAATATAAGTCTGAAACAAGCCCATTATTAAATCCCTCAGATAAAACCCACTGAGTGTTTTTATGGATTTGATTCTATTTCACAAATGGTAATTATTCTTAAGTGCATCAAGTCTATTTAAAATGTATTTATTTACATTTTAATGATGTGAAAATTTTCCTGACACTTGCTTGGAGGGAAATGCTTTTTCTGTTTGGAAAGGAAATGATACTCACTGAAGCTTGCTCCTGTACTACGCACAAAATTCTTCTTGAAAACACAGTATAAACAGGTGTAGGTGTCTGTGGGCAAACAAACACTATACCGCTAGAAAAAAAATACATTGCAGTTGCATTGAAATAGCTTTCATTTGTATTGTCTTAATTGCAACCATAGTACAAAAGTTCAGACATGTATTTGATGTTCTTCAAATGTGAAAGATTGTCCTTTTTCTTTTATTAAGAACCAGGAACCCCATGCCATAAAATAATCGCCTTTTTCTTTTTCTTTCTTTTATTTTTCTTTTCCTCTATTCCCATAGAGATTACTTAAGCCCAGCCTCGGGTTTTCAGAGCCTGCAGTTTCGCTTGCTAGAGAACAAAATTGGTGTTCCCCAGAGCCTGCGAGTGCCCTACAACCGAAGGCATTACCGGGATAACTTCAAGGGGCAGGATTACGAAAAACTGCTTCAGTCGGAGCAAGAGCCAACGCTACTGCAGCTGGTGGAGGTAACAGCCTCTGTCCTATGACTTACCTTTCCTCCTCGCTCCCAAGAATGTTCTTCAGTGCTGTCAGTGATGAACTCTTTTCCCTTGAGAGAAGCGGGCAAGCTGTCAGTTGCCCCATCAATCAATAACTGGATTTGTGGCCAATTTAATATGAAAGGGAGTCATCAAAAAACCAACAGCACTACTGAGGTTTCATGACATCTCCTCTTGTTTGAAAGGAAAAGCCTCACTGAGTGTTAAACTGAGTGTAAATTGTATTCTGAAAGTCTAAGATGTCTGTGAATATCTATGTACTGCTTCATCTCCATTGTTTTTCACACCCATAAACTCTATTTTGGAAGAAAACTTGTAATATTTCCCCTGGTAACGATGCTTACAGTTACTAGACAAGACCACCAATGAAAAGCAAAATACGCTAACCAAGGAAGGAAAGAAGAAAAAAGATGTTTATCTTAAGTTTCATTATCTCCTACCTTGATTTTCGTCTTTTTTCAAACTTATGAATAACTCAGAGTAACTTGTCTAACAGCTCCCCTGTCATTTTCATAATTAAATCTATACAGCTTTCTAAAGAATAAGCCTCAGCAATAGCATCCATTTATTCTCTATTCATTCCCCTAATGACAGCTCTTATAGAAGGTGAGGTTTACACAACTTTTCTTCCTGCATGAAGACTTGATGATCTTGAGGTTTCTTTCAGATGAGGAGGAGCTAAATCAAATATTATGTCTAAAGGAGATCTGATCAAAAAACTTTCTATTTTTTTCTTCCTAATTTCATTCCTACTACTATAAAGAAACCAGAGAGCAGGCTCTCCTTATTGCTAAGTAAGTCTGTGTTTTGCTTTATCACTTTCTTGTATTTTGAGGTAAGTTAATGACAGTGTGCTTGATCAGTGCTCACTCCTGACATAACAGAAACTAGTTGTTCCATTGGATTGTTCTTTATCTTCCTCATGAGTCTTTATTTATGTGGGATAAGATTGTTTTCTTGTGTTTACAAACTTAAAAGGGAGTTGGTGTTAAAAAACACTGTCTAGAATGAGACAATTTCTGTCTTCCAAACTGGTGATTTAAGAATTATTTAGAATCTCTGGATTATACCTTACTATACAGGTATAAATCTTGCATGCGGACACACTTCTTACAGCACCTCTGCAGGAAATTACACTGGACAACACAACAACAGTAATATAATTATGTTGCTTTAACTTGTAATTCTTTGGTAATTTATTTACATTATTAATATTTGAATACATTATTGTTGTTATTAAAGGCATGGCTGGAAAGAACACCAGGACTTGAAGCAGAAGGGTTTGATTTCTGGGGACAGTTTGAAGTGAATGTTTTAAGAGGTCTGGAAGAGGAATTTGCCATGGTGCAGGTATATAATGTAGTCCTGATCTAATTATAAGCAAAGAGAGCTGGCAATACCACATACTGAAATTTAGTTTTAGACCACTACACTTAATCTTCATCAGTCTCTGTTTGCAAGAGGCATGAAAAAAATGCCCATTTTTTTCCAGGAAATCTGATTAAGTTCTTAATTTGACATCTAAGAATGCTTAAAGCATATATGGATTTTAATTGCAAAAAAAAAGAGATAGTATCAGTGGAAGGATGAATTGAATTTACAGAAACAATAACTTTGAGTGTCTGCATTTACAATTCCAAATAAAGTTCCACAAAGTTTGAGTCCATAGGGATGACGATGGAAAGTCATGCAGCTTCATTATCAACTGCTTGTTTCTGTGTAATGACATGTGACAATTTGCTGCTGTGAGATCCTTTGTATTACATTGGCAAGTGAGCACACAAAAAAAGCTTTTCATTTCTAGAAGCAAATGATTTAGCTGTCCCAGAATATTGCAAGGCGTGTAGGTTGAACTGCATGTTTTAATGAAGAAGAAAGAAAAAGAAAAAAAGAAAAAAAAAAGTATAAAGCCAGAACTAATCAAGTTCTTGAGAATGCCTACTTACCATTTTCTAATTCTTCCACCTACTTGTACTTTGCTCTTTTCTGCACAAGGGTGTTCCTTTTGCCTTAAAAATTAAGAAGTAAAATAATTGGACTGCAAACAAATGATGATTAGATTTTTCTAATGCCTACAGACCATAAGAAAAGTTACATGTTGCACCTTTTTGAATATTCATTTATCCAAATTGTATAGTAGCTATTTAACTGTAAATATTTTTTGTACATTTTGTCATAATTCTTTTGCCAAGATGACTCATATCTTTGCCATGAGATGACTCACCTACCTTGTTTGAATATACAGCCCTTACATTTAAGGTATGAGCTTACAAAGTATTGCTGATAGAAATAAAAATTTCATCATGGATCATTCAAAAGCTTAATTTTGCCCTACTGAATTCTAAAACCTACTTTTACTTTAAATATCAAAGGCCAAACCAGAGTCAGAAGAAAAAGATGACCTATTATTGGAACTCCAAAAACAGAAAGATGTACTTCTTTCGTTATTTGATGAAAAACGCCATGAACACCTTCTTAGTAAAGGTAGAATATATTAATACGTTGATAAATATTTTTTGTATTTATGATACAGATGTAATTATCAAATATTATCATTAAATTTGCAGAAAAAAATGTCAGTAAACTAAAGACAGCTCTATTTTGCAGGAGAAAGAAGACTGTCTTATAAAGCACTGAAGGGTGCCCTAATGATCTACTTCTACAGGTAATGTTACAAGTTGCACCTTCAGTGGTTACTGGAAGCAGGAGATGTGAAGGTTAAGGACATAGTCATGGACTAATTTAGGTCGGACTGGACCTTGGCAAGTCGCCTGCTCTAGCCATCTGCTCAAGCCAGGGCCAAGTCAGCGGAGGCTGCTTAGGGCAGTCAAAGGAGAAGCATCTCCCTGGGTTGTGGTCCCTCAGCCTCTCTGTCAGGCCACTTCTAGTGCCTGGCTGCATATCGTGTCTCAGATTGAGCAAATGTTTTGTGCAAACTGCACTGCAGTGTCCTACAAAGATTTGGAGTATGTATCCAAGGGTGAGATTGAGGCTTACATGGCAGAAGCTTTTATTGGACTATCTCCTGGTATGTCACTACCAGTTTAGGAAAATATACACAAGTCAGTGATATGCATTGCTGAAATGATACTTTCCAAAATCTAGTGCGCCCTTAACAGAGATGTCTTTTCTTCTTGTTTTTCCAAGAGAAGAGCCTCGTTTCCAGGTTCCCTTTCAGCTTCTAACTTCTCTCATGGATATTGATGTGCTCATGACCAAATGGAGGTGTAAGTTTCTCACTTTTACTGTGATATTCTGTCTTTAGGATCCAAGTAAACCGTCTTATTCCACCCTTTCTTACGCTGTTTATGCCCAGACTTTTAGAATTTCAGAGTTCATTCTTTTGCTTTTTAAGAATTTTTTGGTATGTTGGTGAAAAGATGAACACTTTTCTTTGTGGGTTAATAAGTATTATTTTGCAGTGTCCCCTCCCAAAATTCATGACTATTATGCTGTCATATGCAAACATTCTTTCTGTTCTTCCCTACCTAGACAAGCATAAATGACTGTACTAACTCTGTGTTAATAGATTATAATTATGTGCAACGGTGTACGCTTTCTGTGCCAGCCAGAATTAATCATTTTGTATCAACTGACTGAAAAGTGGCAGAATTAATTCTTGCTTTGCTGGAGATTTTTATCTGTCTGTGATGTTTAAATTTCACAATATTTCAGCCACATGCCTTGATCTGACCAAGACTTAAGCACGTTCTTGATGTGTATTGCCCTAGATAACCACGTGTGCATGGTGCACAGGATGATTGGCAGCAAGGCCGGCACAGGGGGCTCATCCGGCTACCACTACTTGCGCTCAACAGTGAGGTAAGATTAATATATTTAATCCCTGTTATGTGAAATAGCAGTTCCTAGATCCTGCCTCTGGACAAGGGCCAGATTTCAAGGAGCTCCTTGAGAATGAATATTGGGGATTTTCAAATGGGGGCCTCCCTAGGCTAACAGAGCAGCTTTAATTGGTCTGATTCTCTTCTTTCAGTGACAGATACAAGGTGTTTGTGGATTTGTTCAATCTTTCAACGTTTTTAGTGCCAAGACACTGGATACCAAAGATGAATCCAACAATTCATAAATTCCTTTATACAGCAGAATATTGCGACAGTTCCTATTTTAGCAGTGATGACTCAGATTAAAGCACCTTTCCAGGATGACTGCTCTAAAGAACTTCAGATCTATTGCAGTGACTGGCTGCTGGATATAGCAACCGTTCTTGTACAGTGGGGTGTGTGTAAATATGTATTTATGTATGACAACTCTGTGAATAGTATAATCAGCTTCCAGCAGAAATGTCTGTTTTGCATTACGCTATGTTAAAAGATCCCAATTAAACTCACTGGCCCCTTTGACTCAGCACAACTGTTAAAAATTTGTATCTTAAAGCCCTCATTTTGGGAAAGGGAGCTAATCAAGCAGAATTACCATACTCATCTTTTATTTGTACATATTTTTTGTACTACTGAGTTTGCCAAGAGGTTGTTACTAAATTACTCCTAGTTTAGCATATAATTAGTCTTAACACCTTCAGAAAAATATTAGTATATGAATCCTAGTGAAATTGCAAAAAGAAATTTGAGGTAAGATTTACAAAAGCAAGATTTTAGAAAAATCTTAAGTCCTGAATCTATGGAAATTGAAATCTTTATATATAACGTCCTTTGTGTGTATATATATTATATATATATATATAAATTAGAGATCATTTTTTCTGTGTGTGGTTACGCATAAATAGAATTATCATTAAAAATACCTATTGTTATGAATAACTCAAGTACTTCATTTTACATTTCAAATAAAGCAGTATTAAAGCTTTTTTGTTGTCTTCTTTTAAAGCAAGAATAATATCCAAACAGCCATATGACAGACCTTTGAAGTTTTGAATTAAAAATATCATTGCAGTAAGGACACAAATAGAACAAAACTGAGGCAAATTTGACCAGTAAGTATTGATAGAGCCGTGTCTACTTCTCATTAGATGAGTTCTTGTCTTTCTAAATATTTTTCTTAAAAGTACCTGAAATTAACCCATACAGAGCATGGGCAAGTTGTTCTGTATCTTAGTGTAACTACCCTATGCCTGCTAAATACACCTCAAAAATTGTAAATGTGTAGAACTTCTTTTATAGCTTTATATACCTTTTAAAAAACTTTAGCTATTGTTTTCTAGTTAGTAAAGTGGGCTACTCAGTTTGTGAAGTATTAAGGGAAAATCATATCAGAAAATATGGATATCTACTTCTCATTTTGGCAATCTGAGGTTTTCAGCCAATAAAATTTCAGCAAGAGGCTGAACTACCTAAACTAGAAATACATCACAAATGGTCATTCTCCCATTCAAAATCTCAATAGGAAAGTTGAAAGGACTAAAAAATGACAACACTTACAATGAAGAATTCTGAATATTCATTGATTTTGCCATAAGATAATTATACACAGAGCTATTAACATAGTCACAAGTGAGTGCAAAAATTTACAAAATTGCTTCAATACTTTTCATAAGTTTTTCCTAAAAGACAGAAGGCATTTTAGTCGAAAATTTCACAGCATTTCAGAATTGCATGTTTAGCTCTAAATGCTATTTATATTTGCCTGCAACTGTATTTTTTACAGGTCAGCAAACCTGGAAGCTTTTTGGTTTCCCAACCAGTTCCTCCAATTGGTACAGGTTCAAGAACGAACAGTTTCATCAGGAAATTCAGCCTTTACTCTATATGGAGTATTCTATGACTCTGGCTTTTTTAAAGGTAGTAAACAGATATTAACAGCTCCTTTCCTCCTCCCCTGCTGCTCCCCTCCTAAAACTTTTTCTATAATAAATAAGTTTCTGAATTGGCACTTTGCAATTGACTTCAGCGGTAGCATGAAGTAGTGAAGAGAGAAAGGGAACTGATATAGCTCTCAGAGCCCAGAACAACTGCTTTCCTGTTAGGACCCACCAAATACCTTTGTGTCAAGCCACTAGTCGAACCCCCTTAGCTGGTCTAAATAGAGCCTCCGGAACAGTTGCTTCTTGCTTTTCTGTGCATCTAACAAACCCGTTTAGAGAGCTCAGACACCTCCTCCCTGCTCTGAAGAGCATACAACTTGTATTTACCCAAGAAAGGTCAAAGGCTGAAATGGAAGAACAGCAGCAATATGGACACTAGTTGCTCTGTAAACAGCTTTATGACTCTACAGCTCCCTTTTTTATTCTTCTGGTTTTAGAGAGAGAAAAAAAAAGGAGAGTCCTACAAAAAGGAGGAGAAGATGCATGTGTCTGAGGTGCCAGAAAAGCCAAAACAGATATCAAGCCCCACAGAATATTTTCTTCTAAACTCTCCTTCTACCCAAAATAAGAACAGGCTTGATCATGGTTCTTCTCACATTCAAATCATTTCAGGTAGCCTCTGTCATACAGCTGACTTCTTGCTTCAACATCCTTTTCATTTATCATCACTACTTCCTTGTTAGAAGACTTATTGAGTGAATTTTCTAGTGTTCAACACCTTGAAGAGGGAGTTTAAATTTACAGTTTCAGTCCAGTTTTATAACTTCCTTTTTCCTCACTTTGCAGTCAACACTCAGTCCTCTCCTTCAAGGCAAGATCTGATATGCAACACATTTGAAATGGAAATATTTTTTAAAATCCTGGTCGAGCCATATCTGCCCAAAAGAGGACATTCCCAGTGTAGTAGTTGAAGTTAGGAAATGTTGCTTTGAAGTGAAGTCTTCACATGCAGTACACACAAAACTATTAACCAAGTAATAATTGTGTGTTTCAGCTAATAAACTTCAAACAAATACTGATGAAACTGTATCCGCTATACCTAAAATGAAAGAAAGATTTTTGAATAAATACTGAAACTAGGACTGCATCAAACTAGACTTGACAGAACTTGTATCTTATGCCCTCTCTCCTCTACATCATGATGATAGGTGAACTGCAAAGGGAAAAATAAAAATTCAGAGGCCCTTTTATTTCTTTGTTGACTAAGGCTCTTTATAGCTGAGCCCTACTCACCTCTCTCCTCTACTTTCTTGTTTGTAATTTTAGGTATTGTGAATTCAGCAGTACAAAATGGCTGCTGAATCTAAAGCTTAAAACTGTCTTTTCAATCAGATGTACCAACACATTCAAGTTCCTCATGGTAGACCAGCATACAGCATGAAACTAGGAAGCTTTGTAAGATCACCAAGAGACTACAGAAGAGTTTCTTTTACAGGAGAAATTTTTAAACACTTACACACACACACACGGGCCCAAAGCAACTATGCTTTCATTCATGCTCAATTTGAGCATTTTTGGATTGTTGTACTGCACTAAGTACGAAGGGCAAAGCCTCCCTTGAGCCTGTGAAGGTATCAAAGTATCAAAGGGTGACAGATGTTAACTTATAGCTCTCAACCTCAACAGTAACATCAGAGCACTCCTAAAAGGAAAAACATCACCTAGCAAAGAAGGTGGGTAACTGCTGATCTTGCCTGGCTGCTCCTGTGTAACACATGGCAGAAAAAGTGAATTGTCTTGCTTTATCAGCAAATTATTTTGAAAATAATGAAGCTGTTCTTCCTGACCACTGCTGCAGTTGACTTGCTTTAATCACCGTTACTGTTGAATCTGTTTCAAAGTAGTTTGTTTATACAACCATAAATGTGAATCAAAGTTTCAGCAACATCGAACAGCTATGATTTGCCTGTATTGGCTCTATTTGTGCTGTCCTTAACTTAACTCGTAGTAGACTAGCTACAAACTCAATATTATCTATTTTTATTTGAAGATGATTTCCATCATCTTACACCTTTTACAATGGCTCTAAAAAGTATGCTGTAAACCTTTCTCATGGAAGGTAAAGCCAATGAAAGACCTACCGCATTTGCTTAAGAAAAAGATATAAAGGCTGCACAACACTTACTGCCTACCAGTCCAATGACTGCTTCGACTTAGCAACCTTTGCCTGTGAACAAGGGCTTTACTTTCCTGGGTTCTATATCCAGCAACTCTGCAGAAACTGGGTTGTTAAGTATTGTTATGCTTTATACAGGTCTACCTTTTGTAGAGTGTTTTATGATCATTCAACTATATGGTTTGGTTGAACTAGGAAATGATTTATTTATTTTTCTACCTGGACTCTCTAATCCTCTTTTAAAATACAGATGTAATACAGAAGTGACTTCTCTCTGAGTCGCCTCCACATTCTGATATTTCTTTGCTTAATATGGAGTAACCCAGCACGAGGCCTTTAGTGCTCACATTTTTTGTCAGACTTACCACAAACATTGTTGCCTATCTTAACACGAACATAACCATCTATTCCCCATGTTCGCCCCCACGAGTTCTGCACAATCCAGTATGGGATGCTACCTAGAAAAAAAACATTTTCATAAAACAAGAGACAACATGAGATTTGAGAAGCACAAATGCTTTTACCATTCTAATGTCTCATGACTTTTACTGGTTTGGTGACACAACAAATTTTTTTACTATCCACACCATTAGCTCCATGGAGCTAATATTTCAGTGCCAAATAGGACTTGAAACACTCATGTCTTTACAAGGGTCACAAAGTTACACAAAGCTACAGAAGGATGGAGAGGAAAAGAGTTTCTCTCTGGGCATCGGACTGCACTTCCAAAACTGAGGTGGTAGAACATCCAGTCTAAGCGATGAGAATTTTAATTACATGCAGCACAGGAGGCAAGCTGCAAGGAAGAAAGCAAACACAAAACCTACTGGCTGGAAGTTTGGTTACTTGAAACTCACCTGTTCTGTCAAAACCAGTGATGAGCACAGCATGATTTGCTTTCCCACTGGAACAGTGATACTGAATGATTCCCCCAAGATAATCCTGCCAGCTCACTGCATCTACCGTCACCGCCAAAGGGCCCGTCTCCACCAGCATCCGCATCATTTCCTCCTCCTGGCCACTGCGAGGAATGTGGGTTAGGGCAAGGTTACTTCGGCCAGCATGACAAAGCTATTGGAGAGATGGTGGCTTGTTCATCGCATATGATTTAAAAAAGAAGTAATTAAACCCTTTCCTATAAGTTCTATGCACCATGCATTCAATAGATACCTATTTGAGGCCTCACAATTTATTAAAACAGAATTAAGCCACACACGCTAAGCAAAAAGGTGCAGTTCCATACATACAAATCTATTAAAACACAGCGGGTTTCTGGGCTCAGTCACGAGGCAACAACAAACATCTACATTTTATCAATCACTTTTCTCAGTTAAAAAACTAGCTTTTGACAAGTGATTTTCATATCTTTTTCAATTGTTTTTTTCAGAGAAGTAATTTTAATACACATGAATATACTGAAATATGTATCCCAACATATTAAAAAACACAGAATATACAACAGAAGATTGCTATACTATTAATCTTTTGCCATTAGTATCCCTGTATAATAACATAAAGGAACAGGAAATTTCTGTCACTGCATGATATCTGGAATATGTAAATTTGGCATATACAAAATGGAAACGCTATAATTGATTTTAGTTATTCTATCCGACAGTAATTCACATCCTGGTTAAAATTATAGCTCAGATTGCAGTTCAGTATGCAGCTGAATTGTACTGATAAAAATTGGAAAAAAAAATCATATTCAATACAAAAGCCCAAAAAGCAGGAAGTTGTCTTTACAAAATTCAGTCAATAACACTATTTCTTAAGGAAATCCTCTTCAAGAGGATGGGGTTATGCAAGCAGTTAAATGCTTAAATAACTGAACACTTGCCAAGTTTTTCAACAAATTCTAGCATGCAGCAAAATTCTAGCATTTTACTCGTTGGGGCTTTTAAGTTTGTCTTAATTTTTTTTATGAGAAGCATACATCATAATTAAAAGTTGTCCAGCATATCTACACATAGACCAAACTGACAGTTGTGAAGATCTGCCCACATGATTGACTAGATTCATTGCAGCAAGGTACAACTATCGAAATTTAACCTATTAGTTCTTCTCCAGTACATACGTACAGAACTGATAGCAACAATAACTTCTTAACCTTTGGCTGGTCATTGCACTATAAGCTCTGGCTTACCCCAAAGATAGTGGGCATAGTGGGATAGTGGGATAGAAGGACAGCAAATAAAAAGAATCAATAATAGTTACCTGAAGTCATACGCTGCAAATCCTGTTATTGAAACTCCAAAATCTGAGCGATGAAAATAATGGCACAATCCTGTCTGAGCTTTAAAACTGTATTCCGAATCTCTCACCAGCTTTACTTTAGTCTGCAAGAATGCACATAAATGAGAATTTAATGTGTCCGACTTTAACATTACGCAGATTGAAACAGGCTTTGAAGTCAGCCGCAAAGCTCATGCAAAATTCAATGTGTTCCTAGGGAGATTAGTGATAAGAATGACAGGTCTAGAGATAATATATCTCCAGCTTCCCCAATTTTCTGACAAAGTTGCAGAAAGGATTCAAAACTCTTAAATAAATAAATAAATAAAGGAGGTATTACTGGTTTGAACTAGTCTCAAGATACTCTGATACTCTCCTGGCATTATAAAATTTAAAGTGATAGAGGCTATGCATTCATTTTATGAATGATCACTCATTCTCTCCAAATGATGCTTCCCCACAAAGTTATCCTCTTCTCTGGACAGATCAAGAACTGCAAAAATGCCAAGAACCCCTACAAAAAAATTAAATCCAGTTCTGCTATAAAGGTCAAATGCTCATAACAGTATTAGGGGGGTGCCAAGGTCAAGCTACTAAGTCATTTTATCAACCTTCTGTACAACTTTTCTTCCCGTGTGCAGTACAGTATCTCTGTGGCAGTGTTCCCTCTGGCTAATCCATCATAGTCCTGTTTCTGCCAAGCAAGTCTGCTTTGGGAACTCTGTTTGGAGGAAGGTAGATGAACATCCTCTTTTTAAAATGAAAAATTAAACCCATTATCTAGACTGTTACTAACTAGGTTTATAAGATTCTTCAGGGATAGAACTACAGAGTTCTTTAAAAAGGACAATAAGCTATATTTTAAAACAATCAAAAAATGTAGGAGATTCTTTTTACTCTTATGACTCAAACTGTCTTCCTAAGTAATAATATTTTTTATTTCAGAAGATATTAAATAGTCATGGTTAGATGCATTATTTATACATATTTTGCCTTTTTAGAATAGAAAGTGTTAGCTAAAACTACAGTTTATTTTTGAAACTATGTCTGTATTTTGATTATTTCAGATCCCAAGTGGAAAAAAGAGAAATGAAATCATTTTTATTTTGAGGTTTCTCAAACTCCTGCTGAACACAGGCACTTTGGATTCCAGACACAGAAAGAAGATACAAAGATATATTTAAAATCAGATGTGCGTTAAAGTGTACAGTTAAAAATAAAAAGGGCTCAGCATTTACGAAAAGTGTCAAACCTGGTTCAGCCAGCTCAGAGCACTAATAGTAGATCCACCGCTGCAGCCATAATTATTGTATGAACAGTCGATAACCTGCTGTACACTGAGTTCTTCAAGGTTATTTCCTTTAATTGCATAGGCAGACTCTATACCACCCACAACACTGAAAGCCCAGCAGCCTCCACACTGATGCAGAGAAAAGGGAGAAATGAGAGAAATGATAAGTCAGTTTTGGATTTAAAACATGGTACTAAGAAGACAAAAAGTCAAAAAGGTCCTCTAATGCTCTTTATTTACTACCTCATACTTGAACTTTGTTTCTAAGGCAATAATTGAGAAATTGAATCAGTCTTAAAATACTGATCTATTTTCCCCCCTACATAGAAAAAAAATTGTGAAAAGTTCCTGCTTTGCAAAAACTAGAAATGCATTATGGATGCCTTATTTTAAGGCTTCCTTCCTGATCCATTTTTTACTGTAATAAAAACATCTCTTGAAGTTGGGACTGATGAAGGTTTTTACTGATGATGCTTTTTATTGTGAGAAATGCATTTTCTTAAGGCAAGGCTGAGTCTGAGACTGAAAATACTTTGTAACCACAATTTTCAACATCTTGGAAAGAATGCACTTACGGAAACACATTACAATTTCAACAGTTTTAATTTAATATGAAGATGTTATCACTTGAGAAGCAAAAACAAAACTAAATGTAATAGAAAAGCTCTTAGATGATGATAGAACCTATGCTGGACTTCTCAGATCTTTAAACTGCGGCGTTTGACAAAAAAAGTGGAGTTAGCTCCTATGAAGATAAACAGCACAAAGGAAAGACATCAGCAATCAACAGCCCACTTGTTTCTTACCCTACAAAAAAGTAGCCACGCACACCCTTCATAATTGCACAACTTCAGTGCACAATAACTTCTACACTTGATGTTTTTAAGGGTAATTTCACTCTGCATAAAATGCAGGGTTGCTTTGTACACGCTCAACCAACCACAGCCGTACCAGTGCTCCAAGGCATCCTGAGACTGTCCTGGCACGTTCCAAATCCTTCATCCTGCTTCACAACTGACCTGCTGAAACTGTATCTGAGTAGTGCTTGGGAACAGGAAAGGAAACCCTCCAGACTTACTGTTTGCTGATTTCTCACTTCAGCAATGACTTTCTTGTCCCTCCAGTCAAACTTCTTTGGCAAAGGTTTTTCCTTCCCCTCTGGCACTTTTATATATCTGGGAAGTTTGTGAGGTATGCTTCTTAAGTAAATAGCTAAACACAGAACACAGACATCTATAAATCTACTAACTTAAAAAATTAACAATACTTAATATAAACCAGTAAGGTAACTTTGATCCATAAGTAGAATCATGAGATTACATCTAATTTTTAAATGTATAGAGAAACTCATGTATTCAGTCTCACAAGACCAGCAGAAAATGAAAAGGACTGTTGTATCCTTTAGAAGTCCTTGCAGTCTGGCATACATGGTAAATTAGCTGTTTAGTAGCATCGGAAGAAACAAGTGCGACAGATTCTGCAACAGAGTAACAGAAGGAACAGAAAAGATATTAGCAGCAGCTGAAAAATGTACCTTTGAACTCTTCAGGAAACAGGTGAGAAAACTGATTTATTCCATAGAAAGCAGATTCATTATCATTTGATGATGCATTCATTAGTCTAATTCTTTTAGCACTTTCCTGAAGGAAAAGAAAACATTATGGACAGGATTAAGTGAGCAGCAGTGACAGAACAGGAAAAAGAAGTGGTTCCCGACAGCTCATGAGTTTAGATAAGTTAGCCGCTCCTGGATTCACCCCCAAATTCACCCTGTATTTCCCACCACACAAATATTAAAACTACTAGTCTAAATTCAAGAGAGATGCTGAAAAAAACATTTATTTGTAAGGGCACAGAAGGCAAGAAATCACTACAAAACAGACAAAATGAGTCCAGAACAGGTTGTGTCAAACTCATCTGATGCCCTTCTTCAGCAACATAACAAGCCTTGGGGTTCAAAGATTTGGAAAAAAAAAAATCTTGACTTTAGATAAGAGTTATGTTGCTAAAAAGCAAGATAACAGAGTATGAAAGAGAACAGTATACGGGCCTGCCGACTTGCCAAACTTCCTCTTTCACTAGCCCCATGGCAATCTCCCCTCTGCCCAAGGCTGACACCTCGTGTCTGAAACACGGGAAGAAAAAGAAAAGGAAAAAGAAAACAAAGCATCCTCAGCTCCCCAGACTTAGGGAACCCCTTCCCTCCTCCTCCCCTGACAGCGCAGCGCGGCTCGGCCCCGCCGCCCCACGGCGGCCCGGCGCGGTCCAGGCCAGGCCAGGCCAGCCCTGCTCGCTGCGCAGCGCCCACTGCGAGCGAGCGAACGAGCGAG